>VWZT01010285.1:354084-370293 GCA_013397055.1 Pachycephala philippinensis | reverse complement strand
CCCGGCGGGGACACAGCACCGGCACAGCCCCGATCCCTTCTTCCAGCGGGGAGACAGCACCGGCACAGCCCCCATCCCTCCTTCCAGCGGGGAGACAGCACCGGCACAGCCCCGATCCCTCCTCCCGGCCTCTCCAAGAGCCTGGCCCTTGCCAGAAACTCATGTGCCTGCTCCTCCCTGCCCGCAGCCTGCAGGCACAGCCCCGAGCCTCTTGCGACAGCCGCGGCGAGCGAATTCCCACTCGGGCAGAGATGAGGAGGCGTTTCCCGGGCTGTGCTGGGCTCTCCTTTTCGGAGAAGCCGGCAGCTGAGTCAGCTGGAGCGGCTGGCTCCCGTCCCACCCCTGCCACTCCCGAGGTGGCTGCCGGCTCTGCTGTCCCATGCCTTTGGCCGGCTCCCCAGCCCTGCAGGGACGGACACGGTGCTGGGGACGGGGGGTGTGTCCCGGGAATGGCCGGCGCTGGGGCGGTGTCCCTTCGGCCAGGAACACGCCGGGACATCAGCACAGGCAGCGTGGGAATGTGACAGAGCCGTGCTGTCGCAATGTCCCGAGGGTGTGTGAGGGGCGGGGAGGCCGCGTTTCCCCCAGACCCCTCCTGCTGCTCCGCCGCCAAACCTGCTCTCGCCACCGGGGCGGGGGCGACCTTCGCCCTGTTCCCCCTGCAGGAGCCACCACGGGGGCTTGGAAAAGCCTGCTCGTTCCCGCAGTGCCACTTCCATCGCCGTGCCCCCGAGCAGAGGGTCCCGGCAATGCCCCGGGACGGGGATGCGGTACCTGCTCGCCCTCGTACTCGCACAGAGCCTCCACGGGGACGGGCTGCGGCGGCGGCTGGCGGCGGTAGCGCAGGGGCAGGACCTGCTGGCTGCGCTCCTGCAGCGACTTCACCACCGCCTCGTACTTCTCCAAGGCCTTCTCCTGGTCCTGGCACGGGGCAACAACGAGAACCAGTAGGAAAACAGGGCAAGAACGAACTCCTGGGCTCTGGCAGCCAGGGAGGAGCTCATTCCCACGCAGCCGGGACAGAGACTGCGGCTTCTCCTGCGCTTGTGCTGCTGAAGGCACCTCCTGCAGCCCCGTGTCCCTGCTCCGGGTGCTCCTGCGCTCTCCTGCCTCCTTCTGCAGCCAGGCTGAGCACTGGGGCTGTGCCCAGGGGTTGCCGTGCCAGCGGGCAGTGACAGGGTTCCCTGGTGCGTGGGCCACACCTGCGTGGCCGTGTGTTGGTGGGCAGCCCCACTCCCAGCTCTGAGTCCAGCCCTGTCACAAGGCTCTCCAGCTGCTGCTCTATTTCTAGCCCTGAAGGTGGAGTTCCCAAGATGCTGAGTGGGATGGAGCACGCAGGAGGAGAAGGGACAGCTCCTTGGAAGAGCTATAAGCTGTCCCGGGACACCTGCATCAGCTGGGCCTGCTGCAGCATGCTTGGGCTTGGATTTAGGTTTAGGCTCAGGCTCAGGCTCAAGCTCAGCACAGCCCATTCCAAGTGGGCGATCTCCAGCCCGGCTCACTGCAGCACAGCGAGTTCCACAACCTCCTCTGGCAGCAGGTCTAATTATGCTCCCACCCTTAACGAGTGCTAACTCAATGAGAGAACAAATAAAAACCAGCCCAGTGAGCAATTACGTTGCTAGGGGAGAGGCAATCTCTAGCCAGGGGGGAAGGAAGAGCCTGGGGAAGGCCGGGCACGGGGAGGCAGCAGCACAGCCCTGCTGCTCCCCACAGAGAAAGCTGGGCCAGGTGCCCACACGGGCGGGGACATCCCTGTGCCAGTGCCATGGGGACAGTGGTTCCTGCTCCTGCCTCCCCCGCAGCCCTGCCTGCAGACACTCACATCCAGCTCCCGGAGGAGAGACTCCAGCTGGTATCTGTCCTTGAACTCCGGACTGAATTTTTGGTCCAGGTCTGTATCCACCTTCTTCAAAAGCTCCTGAGCATCCTTAGTGTCCTTCTGAAACTGCAGAAAGGGAAAGTCTTGTGAGAGAGGGTCCTGCTGAAACAGAGCAGACCCTCTGTGGTCTTCACACAGCCACCAGGAGCTACTCTGGGCATCTGGACACGCCGAATATGTGGAGAAAGGCAAGGGATCACTATTTCCCTTGCTCAGGACGTCAGATGGAAGGAAACAACAACCAGGAGCAGCTTATTCCATGCAGAGCTGTTAGGTCGCACCTTTCCCTGCCCTCAGCTCTGTTTCACTGGGACAGCATCACCGTGGTGTGTGGTGCCTCCACTGCCGGCGCCAGGAGAAGGGAGAGCCAAGCCCTTCCACACACAAACCATCCCCTGGGGCGGCTGTTCTGGCACATCCCCACGGAAGGCACTGCCTGGGCTGGGCACCGCAGCTCGGCTTTGGCAAGAGACTCATGGGGTGGTGAACACGCCCAGGCTGTGGGAGAGGAATCCAGCCCGACCTGCTCCCTGCAGAGCCTCCCTGGCTGTCGGATGCCATTTATCCAGCAGACATCTGTCTGCCCGCTCAGCTGGGACACTCAGCCCTTGCGCCGCTCCCCCGGGGGGCAGCTCTGCTTGGGGCAGCTGGGATTTCCTACATGGACCTGTTCTGCTTCCCAGTGCAGCATGCAAGGTCTCCCCACGCTGTGTTTGGGGTGAGGGATCTCTGCCGTCCTGGGGACAAGGATGCTGACACCGACTGTGGCTCATCAAACTCAGTGCTGGAGCAGAGGCTTTCTGCAAGTCATGTTTTGGCCAAGCAATCACTGACCTTTGGTGCCTGAGCAATTGTGACTTGTGTTCTGTCAGCTCAAGGTGATCTCCTAGCCTTAAAAATCCTGGGTTTAGAGCACTCCCATCCTGGTTTTAGGATCTCTTTTACCCAGTTTCCAGAATAGCAGGAATTTTTGTGTTCTAGGATCTCCTGCAACCCAGCACCCGCTCTCCGGGCTCTAACAGCTCGCTGCCCCCAGGGATGTGGTACCTTGTGGAAGTCCTCCATGAACTTCAGGTGGCTCTCCTCGCAGATCAGCAGGTTCAGGTACTCCTTCCAGTCGGCGTGCACGGCCTCGATGTGAGCCTGCAGCGTGGGGGTGGGACGGGGACATCAGCGGGACCCCCGTGGCAGGGGGAAGCCTGAACTGCCCACCAGGAAGTCCCAGTGGCCACCCTGAGTGAGCAGCTCTTTGGCTGCCTCTGGAGCCACCCAGATGCTCTCAGGGGGAATCTAGGACGGGAATTCCCAAGGCTGGGGTGATCCCATGGGGACATAGGCTGTGTGGAGGTGGCAAATCCTTGTGGCCATCCTCCCACCAAACAGGGAAGGGTTCCACCGTAATTTATCCTCTCTAGGTGGGCACAGGGTAATTGCCACAGGAATGAGGAAGATGGGAAGAGCTCCTTAGGTTTATCTTCGCTCCTCCAGTGGTGTTTACACATCTGCAGGTGAAGGAGGCTTTTTCCCCCCTGGCATCTCAGGAACTAAAGTCACGGGTGGTGTTGGCACCGGGTCCCGCTCTGGAGAAGGGCTGGGCGAGTCCCCCAAGCTCCAGGGTGCATGGGGGGTTGGGATCCCTCCCTGCTGCTCACCTCGATGGCGTTCTTCCCGGGGTGGTTCTGGGCCAGCAGCTGATCCCCATCGGCGTGCAGCTTGTTGATGGCCTCCTCCTTCTCCTCCAGCTTCCGATGGATGAAGTTCTGGATGGGGAGAGGCGAGATATTGATCCCCACGCAAAGGGAGGGGACCCTGGCTGCATTCTGAGCAGCTCCACAAGACAGTGTGGTGTTCCCCCACCGCAGCTTTCACTTTTCCTTCCCTTGCAGATGTTGCTAAAGATGTGGCTCCTGCCGAGCCAGCGCTGAGATAAGGGGCAGGAGGGTGAGGGAGCCGTCACGCCTCCCCATCGCGTTATCTTTGGCAGAGGTGACGATTAACCTCACTAGCCCTGTACCATCAGCTGGACATCTCAAAGCCCTTCATGAGGGGCTGGGGGAGACTGAGGCACGGGGGAAGGAACATTTCGTGCCCCCATCCAGCTGCCCTGGCCCCGTGCCCAGCTCCCTTTTGCCCGGAGCGGGGCCAGGCTGCCGGCAGCGCACGGACCTCGTACTGGCGGCGCCGGCTGGGGTAGTCCAGGTTGTGGTCGCTCCAGTCGTAATGGGTCCTGTCCTTGGCCTGCTGATCCAGCCAGTAGAGCTTGTTGGTGCAGCGCTGCATGTAATCCTGCAGCGAGTTCAGGTCCTGCTGCCGCTGCTGGGAGCCGGCCTGCGGGGGGCACGGGGACAGCTCAGCCCAAAGCTCCTCTCCGTGAGTCCCCCAGGGGTGCCCGGCCACCCCAACAAGGGACCCCTGCAGGAGCGTTCTTTCCCCAGGACCCCAGAGGCTCTTACCAGCAGCTTCTGGTATTTGGCTTGGAAGTCGCTCATGTTTTCCTGGAGGAGAAGCAAAGCCAGGGTTAGGAGCGGTGTCTGGAGAGCAGTGGTCTGACAGGGGCTCAGGGGTGCAGAGGGATGTGGGTTTGGCTGGAAGGGGATGTGGGTTTATGGGATTTGCCTCGTTGTAAAGCCAGAGCCGGTGTGTGATGCCGGGCTCTGAGGTTGGGAGTGGATCTGGGCACCCACCCAAAGCTGCTCAGGGCTGCAGCACCCTGGATGGTGGGACACCCCTCCATCCACGGCTCGGGGCGGGGCTCACCCTACAGCGCAGCAGGAGAGGGGCAGGAGAGCTGACCTTGCTGCCTTCCTTGACGATGTGTGGCCCGATGGCCATGACCTCGTTGTGGAAGATGTTGTGCTCTTCTACTTGGCTGTTGACCAGCGGCAGGTCAGTCCCAAAGCCTTTGCTGCTCAACGCGTCCTGGGGGGCACAGGAGTGGGGGTCAGCACGAGGGAGTGGGGGGAGGCTGCCGAGACCTGGGAAACTCCTCCTGGAGGTGGCCGTGGAGCTGGGCTTGGATGGGCTCAGGGTCTGCAGTGCGTGGATGCCCCAGGTGTGGGTGAAATCGGCTGTGCTGGAGGGCAGCCGTGGGAAAACCAGTTTGGGGGGTTTAACCCTTCTCTGGCTGGAAGGGTGTAGGGAGTGGGATAGAAAAAAAATAAGGGCTGTGGAGAAGAGCCTAAAGCAGGTGGTGACTGGGGATGCTGAGGCCAGGATCAGTGCCACCTCGAGCACTGAATCCTGGTGCCACAGCCCCTGGCCATGTCCCGTCACCTCTGCCCCTCTCCTGCCACCCAGCTGTTTGCTGCTCCCAGTCTGGAGCTGCCCAGAAGTGTTCCAAGAGCCACTTTCTGCATGGGAGCTGCAGGAGTTCCTGCCCAGCTGGTGCTGCTGGCCAGGCAGTGACACTGGTGACCCCCTTGGTACCTGTTTCTCCTCGATCACCGTTGTCCAGTTGACCTGGGGCTCGATGTGCTGCAGGGGGAAGTTGTAGATCTGGTCGTGTTTCACACGCAGGTTTGCCACTCGCTCCTTCAGCTGCCGGATGCTGCGGGAAGGGAAAGGTGAGGGTGGGATGCAGGACGTGGGCATGGGCTGGCATTAGCACCCGTGGGTGTAGGTGATGCTCTGCCAGGCCCCCTGGATGGTGGGCTGTCCTCAGGGGAGAGCCCAGGCGGGCTGGCAGCAGCTGGGCTGGGCAGGGGCTGGGCAGAGAGAGGGCAGAGGTTCCTGTGCTCTGTCCTCTGCCAGGGGCTGTGAGCTCAGGGCAGGACCCGGGGCAGAGCGTGGGGCACAGCGGGCAGGTGCCACCCTGCCACGCTGCCACCACCTCACACTCCGTGTGCCCAGGATGGTGAGGGTCACACTCCCTGATGGGAGCTGGCATGCAGAGGAGCCCGTGGTGACCCCCCACCGCAGGCAGCAGCTGAGCAGATCCCCCAGAGAGGCCTCCCCCTTGCCCAAGGGCTCTGGGGACAGGTGGCACTCACTCTTCTGTGATCATGTCCCCCTGGGGGTGCTTCATGTGCCGGGCCACGGCCGCGTCCCCATCCAGCACGTAGAGCAGCTTGTCGGACTCGGAGAGTTTCTGTGCCGTCAGCTCCTTGTACTGCGCCAGCTGGCACGCCTTGATCTTGTGCAGGTCCTGCGCCGTGGGGACAGCAGCAAGGGTCACACCAGTGCTGCCCCAGAGGTCATCCCACCCCGCTCTCCCTCGGCACTGGGGATGGGCAGGAGCTCTGCTGTCTCCCATCCCCCTGGGGTGTATTTTACTTTCCCTTCTCCTATCAGAGGATCGGGGAATGGTTTGGGTTGGAAGGGACCTTAAAGACCATCCAGCTCCAACTCCCTGGCCATGGGCAGGGACACCTTCCCCTCGATGAGGTTGCTGCAAGCCCCATCCCACCCGACCTGCAGAGGAGGGGCTGGGGAGCTGCATCACCCTGGGATGCATCCTTTGGGAAGAGAAGGACGGTTCAGGCCTCTCCTCCTCCATCCCAGCTCCCTGCTGGGATGCACATCCCCACTCTGCACAGCTCTGTCCTCCTGGGTAGGGGGGAGTTTTGGGGCCCTGTTGCCTGTTACACCCTCCCACCCTCCTCCCACGAGTGGGGGGACCCCAACATCCCACCTTGCAGATCATTGCCCTGCAGGTTCCAGTGCAGCAGCCACCCACGCGCGCCCCAGGGGAGGAGGGGACACCCCAGGAAGCCCAAAGGGCTGGGGCAGGAGGCAGAGGGGAGCCAGGGCTGCCGGGGGGAGCCGGTGAGTGCGGGACCCTGCCCTGCTTACATTTTGCATCCGGGAGTCGGTCTCCACGATGTTTTTCTCCACCTGGTCAGCATTTTTCTGCAGGCGCTCGATGAGCTCGGTCAGCTCTTTGCTGGAGATGCTGGGGACAGAAAGGGGGGGCTCGTCACCCCACAAAGCCGGCCCGGGGGTGCCGTGACCCCGGGGGTGGCCGGGGGCCAGCCGAGCCTGCCAGGCACCGCAGCTGCGTGTGACTCACTGCTGCCTTTCCAACACTTTCCAAAATACTCGGCCAGCACGGGGCGGAGGGTGAGGGACGTGGTATCTCCCACGGGTGGAAATGGGAGAGATGCCTGAGCCTCCCTCGGCTTCGGGGCGAGAAAGGAAAGAGCTGTTTGCAGGGACAGGGAGAGAATCACACAACATCCTCAGCTGGAAGGGACTCACAAGGATCATCGGCTCCTGGCCCTGCTCAGACGCCCCAAAAACCCCACCCCGGGCCTGAGAAGGGGGGTCCGGTGTGGAAATAGAGGAGCTGGAGCAGCAGGGAGGCCCTGGCCCCCACGGCCACAGGGCAGGTGGCCCCTTTGAGGCTGTCGCCCGTGGGCAGCCCCTGCCTGCAGCCCTGCTGTGCCCCTCTGCCACGCTCAGGGCTTCCTTCTCCTCAGGGAGTTATTCACGCTTTAAACCCGGGACAGGGATGGGATCACACACGTTGCATTTTTTTCAGTGCTTTCTCCCGTGCTGGGCACTGGTTTTGCTCCCAGGCTGGCACTGGCCAGGCTGGCAGGGTGCAGGGTGCAGGGCCAGCCCAAATATTCCCATCCAAGTGCAGGGCCGGCGGAGCTGGAGCGGAGGCAGAACAACCCGTGACGCAGCTTCTGCATTGCTGGGGTTATTTTAAACATTTCACCTCCTTGCTGTCACTCTGGCTGCAAGGAGAGGCTGCAGCGTGCCAGGACCAGCTCCAGGGGCTGTGTGCCGGGCACTGCCCGCAGCTCTCCCACCCCTGACCAGAGGCAGGAGCAGGGTGTGCTCCCCAAATCCCTGCAGCCGGAGGGAGCTGGGGCTGCTGGCAAGGCTGGGGTGTCCCAGCTGTGCTGCTTTGCCATCTGGGCTTAAACCCAGGGCTGGCTCAGTCCGGTCCCAACCACCTTAATATGAGCCTTAATGACCTCGTTATGTGGTGGCAGAATTAATCTCTGTATGGCACTTGGAAGTGTCACCTGCTGCTGGAGCAGCTGGAGAGGAGCAGCGGGGCTGGCTGGGGAGCACCAGCATCCCAGCAGTGCTGGCTCGTGGCACAGAGAGTTCCTGCAGCCCCAGCTGGGACCATGGAACTGTAAAGGCTGGAAAAGCCCTCTAAGATCATCGAGTCCAACCAGCACTGCCACGGCCACCACTGACCCCTGTCCCCAAGTCCCACACGGCTTTTGAATCCCCCCAGGGATGGGGACCCCAGCACTGCTCTGGGCAGCTGTGCCAGGGCCTGACCACCCTTTCCATGAAGGAATTTTCCCAATATCCAACCTAAACCTCCCCTGGCCCAGCCTGAGGCTGTTTCCCCTTGTCCTGTCCCTGTTCCCTGGGAGCAGAGCCCGACCCCCCCCAGCTGCCCCCTCCTGTCAGGGAGTTGTGCAGAGCCACAAGGTCCCCCCTGAGCCTCCTTNCAGGACCTGTTCCTGCCTGCCCTGTGTGCTGCTGCTTCAGTGCAGCAGAACAAACCAAACCCCAGCTCTGGGCTTGTTCCTCCCCACCTCAAACCCGCCCCAGGCTGTAGGAGCCTTGTGGCATCCAACAGCTCCAGGAAAGTTCACACTTCCCTGGGAAGTTCTGGTATGGACATGGTTTACACTGATTTTTTCTTTTTATAGAAGCTGCATCATCAGGATGGTACTCGGAGGTTTGTGCCCATCACCGTGGCTGCTGCCTGCCTGCATCAGCAGCAATGAACCCAGTGGGAATTCCTGGGCAGAGGAGCCAGGGAAGGGGTCACTGGGAGTCGTGGTTGCAATAATTCCAAGGATGATTCTCATTCTGTGCTCAATAATCATGGCTGGAGGGTGCAGGGTGCACTGGGAGGTGGGATGTGGGTGCCTGGGTCCTGCTCCAACAGTAGAAGCAGCTCCTCAAAATCCACTTTCGGGGTTTCTTCCAACCTTCATCATCCCACAGAAACCAGGGCAAACATCAGATGGGATCGGTGGTTTGGAGAGGGTGACTGAAACGTGCTGCACGTGTTTCGGTGTCCTCGGGTGATGGTTGCTCACAGTGGGCATCTCCTGCATCCTGGCAGAGCTTGTGGCCACCAAGGAGCCTTCCTCACCTCCCACCCAGGAACTGGAGGCCACCTGGGCTCCAGCAGGAGGGTGGGAGAGGCTCATTATCCAGGTGGGAGCTTGGGATGCTTTGCTGTGAGAGGCAGGAGCTGGACTGGCACCGAGCTGGGGAAGAGCTGGAAGCTCCTGCTGGCTCCTCTCCTTGTGCCCTGCCTTGGTGACTCCAGCAAGGCCAAGGATGGACCTTCAGGGTTCCAGTGGATCTACAGCATGGATGGAAAAACCATCCCAAAACCCAGAAGTCTGGGGTGTTTCTAGTTCTAGTTTTGACTGAAACCTTGAAATTGCAGGGAGGAAATGAAGCTAAGCCAAGGGATTTTTTGGAGCCGTGGCTGTGGTTCTTCCCGAGCTGTTGCTGCTGACCCGGTCTGGCAGAGCTGAGCCTGGAGCCTCGGCCCAGCCTTTGTGCTCACTCTGCATGGGCAGAACTGATCTCAGGTGCTGGGAGCAGCGAGTAACACCCCGGCCCTGACCCTGTCCCTCAGGTACTGCTGTGGGACGGGGATGCTGTGGGACGGGGATGCTGTGGGATGGGGATGCAGTGGGACGGAGATGCTGTGGGACGGAGATGCTGTGGGACGGGGATGCTGTGGGACGGGGATGCTGTGGGATGGGGATGCTGTGGGATGGGGATGCTGTGGGATGGGGATGCAGTGTCTGGGCAAGGAGCAGCCCCTCATCCCCTTCTCTCAGGCTGGAGCCACAAGCTCTCCTCATCCCTGTCATCTCCGGTGCCCTGCCAGCCCCTTCCCAAGCCGGGGGTGCTGCCCCTGGACACCCCTCCCCACCTCCATGGCTCCAGGAACCCAGGGCCGGGGCAGAGCCACCCTCCAGCCCCGTGGCACCCAGGGATGGTGACATCCCTTCTCCATCCCTGCAGGGGCTGGGAGCAGGTGAGGGGCTGGGGGATTGGGAGGGCAGAGAATTCCCTGTGTGGGATTGCCTGGTGCTGCAGAAAGTGCTGCTGCCGTGTGCAGTATCTGGGTGACCAGGGAAAAGAAAGGCAGCCTGGCTCGGAGCAAGCAAGGACATGCCGGGATGTGGTGTGGGCACGGCTCGGCCCTCCTGACGCACCAGAGAAGCTGTTTGCTCTCTCCACCTCTGTGGCTTGTGTGAGAGTCACCAGCTGAGGCTGTGGGACAGGGAACTCTCATAAAAACTCCCATGGGAGCTGCATCTCCAACCTGCAGCATCGGGGAGCTGCTCCTGTGCACCCCATCCTGCCCTGAGCAGGATTCCACTGCTGCTGGGAATGCAGGGATAACAGGTGTGCAGGGCTAAAGAGACAAATAAGAGAGAATGGGAGCCTCTCGTGTCAGATCTCTCTTATTTGTGTATTTATTTCTCCATACTCGTCACCTTGGTGCCACCTCATGAACCAGCTGGGACATCCCTGATGTGAGAACGCCAGCCCTGTTAATCACCCTCCTGTTCCCTCCAGAGCTGCGCCTGTGTGGATAAACCAGAGGAGGAGCACAGTCCCTGCATCCAGCTGGATGTCACACAGGGAATGCTGAAGCCTGGCTGAAATCTCCCTGCCAGGGGATGGAGGGGTTTGGCTTCCCTGTGCCCTTCATCTGCTGTGAGGGGGAAGATGCTGGAGTGCCAGGACAAGGGGAATGGCTTCCCAGTGCCAGAGGGCAGGGATGGATGGGATATTGGGAAGGAATTGTTCCCTGTGAGGGTGGGGAGGCCCTGGCACAGGGTGCCCAGAGAAGCTGTGGCTGCCCCTGGATCCCTGGCAGTGCCCAAGGCCAGGCTGGACGGGGCTTGGAGCAGCCTGGGACAGTGGAAGGTGTCCCTGCCCATGGCAGGGGGGGGATGGGATGAGCTTGAAGCTCCCTTCCAGACCCATTCCATGATTCTGTGCAGGAGAAGCACAAATGGGTGGGCAAAGCAGTCAGGAAGCCTCGGGCGTCCCGGGAAAAGCGTGAGGATGGGATTGATGGGACGTGGCTCTTTCGGGAAGCTGCCGGGAAGAGCCGTGGATGCACCCAGGCTTTGGAGCAGAGCTGCTGGCAGGGTGCGACAAAGGGCAGCCAGGGCCAAAAAGCAGGCTGGGGGGGATGGCTGGAGCACGGAGCAGAGCTGGGGAGGGAGGAGGACGGGATTTGGCCGGAGCCCAGCTGGGATGGGCAGCACACGAGGCTGAGCAGAGCCAGCAGCAAAGGTGCCCAGGGCACGGCCCCTGCGAGGCTGCAGCAGGGGGGAAACGCAGAGCTGCTCTGCTGGAATAGATAAGGCTTTGTTTGAGAGATGAAAAAAAAAATAATAAAAGCCTGGAAAAACTGGCTTTGCCATTTCTGGAGAACTTTAACATTCTCTGGTCAGGAAGGAAAAAATGATCTCTCTCATGGAAAGCCGTGCTCGGCAGAAGAGTTGGTTTTTGTCAGTGCCATTGCGGGGCTGGGGTGAAGGAGCCCGGGTCATTCCCGGGGGGAATGGGAAGGGTTTTTGGGGTTTCTCCCAGCTGGGGGGCCAGGAGGAAGCAGCTGCTCCATGGCAGACAGCACCTTATCCATGTACCACAATTCTGACCTCAGGACCTTTGTTTCAGAGGGGTTTAGGTATTTCTGAAGGCTTAGGGGGGTTTTTAGGGTTCAGGTTTTTCTTTCTTCTGTTTTGTTCCCTGTGAGGGTGGGGAGGTCCTGGCACACGGTTTTTCTTCTGTTTTCTTTCTTAGGGTTTTGGTGATTTTTCTTAGCATTTTAGTTGTGATTTGTTGGGGTTTTTTTTCTTAAGAGAGGTTCTCAAAAGGTTCTCAACAGACAAATATGATGATAATTATTGTGACACGAAAACTTTGCTGCTAAAAACTGGACTTTTTTTCCTCTATTCCTTTTTCTTTCTCTCTTCTCATTGTACCCCCACTGGTAAGAGCAGTTTTTGGGGCCAAACCTCCCTGAGATCAGTATCTCCAGGATGTCCAAAGGTCTTGTGCTTGCTGGCAGGGGGTAGAAAATCCCTTTGATTTCTCAAGTTTCCTTTTTTCCAGACAAGGAGGCTGTTTCCTCAATCCCTCCAAGGGAGGGTGTTCAGACACTCCTGAAGTTTTGGCTGCTCCAGCTGACCGAGTTCCCTGGGAAGGCTCCTGCTGGGAGCTTGTGCCATGAACCTGATCCTTGCTGGGAGGATAATGGGAAGGGTTCTGTCCTGCTCAGGGATGCTGCTCTCCTGTGGGGAAGCCTTCCCATCCCAGAGGCTTCTCCTGCTGGGATGGCTCAGCCAGGGACAGGGGAGGGGGTTGAGGATGGGGTCTGAGCACGGCTCCTGGTCCTGCTCACTGCACCCCACCCCTGGCATGGACAATCAGCTCGCCCACTGCTGCTCTCAATTCCGTCCCCATGCAATGCCCATTTATACAGATTTCATAAAAAACTCTCTCCCATGTCAGCCCTGCTGCTGGAGGCCGGACTTTAGGAGGGATTAAACTGCACGAATCCTCCAGAAGGCCCCAGCACAGAGCTGTAAATGTCCCTAAAGCTCCCCGAGCCACAGCTCCCACTGCACGGAATTCTCTCACACTGCTTTTAATGACACTGGAGTGAAACTGCGGCAGGGTAGAGGGCACAAGGGCTGGGCTCTGGCTACAGTAATTCAGGTGTGGGAGAGATTAGGATCTGGGTGAAAACTCAGGGCAGCGTTCTGTCAAGCTGCCCACGTCAGGGTGTAGCTGGACAGCAGCGCTGCTGTGCTCAGCCCAGCCTGTTCCAGCTGTATTTATCTTCCCTCGCAGGAATGGTGATATTTTATTGTAATGTGCATGGAAACCAGAGCAGAAACAGGGCGGGCAATGGGAGGCTCGCTCCGCCCTCAGCACCTGACTCACCTGCTGTCTGGGCCTCCTGCTGACTCCAGCCCTCCCAAACAGCCTCTGGAAATGGGTGCCAGCCCTGCAGGCAGAGCTGGCCCAGCTGCCTGCACCCCTCTCACCCGGGCAGGGACACTGGGAAGGGTCCCCAGGGCTGGGAGCCCTCCTGGGTGCTCTCACCCCAAGGACCCTGAGGATGAACAACTTTCCTGCTGGCAGCAGGGAGAGTTTCAGCAGCAGCTGTGAAGGCTGAACTGGTTTTTATCATAAAATTATCAAATGGTTTGAATTAGATGGGCAGGGACACCTTCCACTGTCCCAGGGTGCTCCAAGCCCCATCCAGCCTGGCCTTGGACACTGCCAGGGATCCAGGGACAGCCACAGCTTCTCTGGGCACCCTGTGCCAGGGCCTCCCCACCCTCACTACCTGCCAAGCCTGGACTATCCAAAGAAGAAGCCACCCTCCTGTTTTCTAAGCACGGCAAGTGTTTGAGGAAGATGATGTGGAAGGAGGCTGATGATTTTCCCCCACACCACGGCTCTGTTCAAGGCTTGTGCCTTCCCTTCCAGGGACACACATCCATGGAACAGCTCCGTGGGCATGGCTGAGCTCCCAGGGCCTTACAGTACCAGGGTGAGAGCAGAATAAAGCAACCAAGTCCATGAGACAAAAGAAATGTCACCATCATCCTCCAGGATCCCCTCTCAAGGCAGGGAGATGCCCAGGGCTGGATGGGGATGGCTACCGAGCCTGGAGCCCACGAGCCCAGGCAGACCACAGAGCTGCAGCACGTACTCCTGAGGAGAGACTTGGGCCCAGGTGCTGCTGGACGGGAGGCTGAGGGTCACTTTGGGGCTGGGACAGGGTGGCTGTCACACCCAGGGGGACAAAGAGCACCTGGCTTGGGTGCCAGTGCTGCTCATGGAGATGTTCCCCTCCTGGGCAGGCTTTGTCCCGAGGCTGAGGAAGCCACCAAGGCTCCCAGGCTCCTCTCCAGGCTCTGTCCAGCTGCCAGCCGATGTTCCCCGGGCAGCCCCTGCCTCGCTCAGCTCAGCTCGTGGCCCTGGCTCCCGGGGCTGGCAGGACACGCTCCAGTGCCCCTCACTCCTGCCAAACTGTGCTGGGTTCTCGCCCCGTCCCTCGGTGCTCTGGGGGCCCTGGCACCGAGCCCTGCCCAAGGTGCAGCCCCTGCGCTGGGGCGCAGGACGGGGCCGGGCTCCCGCCGTGTCGAAATCTCGCTCCCTGCTGACGGCGGGGGCGGGCGGCTGATTTTAGGAGTGTTGCTCTGTTTTCCTGGCAGCAGAGCTGGGCGGGAGCCGCCTGGGAGCCTGGCAGTGCCTGGAGCAGGGGACGGGGCAGGAGCTCCTCGCTTCTTCGCAATCCTCCTCCAGCGAGTTGTTCAACCGGTCGGGCACCGGCTTCCCCATCTTGATGGTGGGGCTGTTTCCACACGGCGGGAGTGTTCCCTGGATTCACAGATGTTTGTAAACTCCAAGGCAGGAATTAACAAATTGGGGCTAATAAGCACAGCTCTCCCCGAGGTGTGCACGGACAGCCGGGGCGCAGGGAGGGAGGGAGGGAGGCCCCGGGCACAGCCCCGCGCTGCTTCCTCAGCCATCACCAGCCAGAAAAACAGAGGTTTCAGCCTGGCCCGCAGCCTCCGGAGGTGCTTTGGCACCTGCCCAGCGCCGCTGGGCTCCAGGCAGGGCGGCGGAGGGAAGCTCCTTCCTTCCCGAGCCCATCCGCCGGCGGGCGGCGAGAGCACGGGGTACCTGCAGCGCTCGGAGCGCAGCGTGGGGACCCCGGCCACAGCCCCAGGGTGGGCACCCCGCACCCAGCAGCTCTGTCTCCTCCTGCTTCACAGCACCCTGATGCTCTCGGAGCCCTGCGCCGCCCAGGTTCGAGGTTTCTCACTTTCGAGCCGCCCACCACCACCCCCGAAGCTCCGAAATGCGCCTGGGTATTGGCACCGTCCTTCACCCGGGGAACGCCGGGGCCAGCAGGGAGGTGCGGAGCCTCGGAGGGCTCCGTGCCACCCCCGTCTCCTCCTGCCTGCCCTCCCCGGGGCAGGATCCGGCAGCAGAGCGTGCCCCGGGCTTTGGGAGCCGGAGCCTGCCGAGCCAGCCGGGCTGCCGGGGGAGCCCTGCCCGGGGCTGGAGTGGAGCCTCAGCCCCAACAGAGGGAGCCCAGCGAATCCCCTGTGCCAGGGCGGCCGCGGGCAGAGCCTCCCCTGGCGGGGAGCACCCTCCCACCGCCACAGCCCCGCTCCCGTGGGCAGGGAGCAGCCAGGGGCTCCCTGCTCGGAAAATGTCGGCGCCTTCTGGGCTGACTGGTCCCTTTCTGGGTCCCCGAAGGCGCCTCAGCCCCTGCACCAGCTCCCCAGTTTGCTTCCCATAGGAGGATTTTTGGGAGTAGGGCGCCTGCCCGGAGTCCATCAGCCAGGACTGGTGCCGATGGGGAGGAATGGAAGGGGATGAACAAGCCACGGGCTTGGATCCTGAGTCCTTGAATCGCTGAGAATCCTGGAGCACTCCAGAGCCCCTGCAGCTCCTCTGGGAAACACAGGACACGCTTCTGAATTAATTCCAACATCCACCTCTTTGGGAAAACATCCCGGTGCAGGCAGGGGCTGGGGACCGTCCACCGTCCAGCCCCGAGAGGCTGAGCCTCCCTGGGGAGGGATTTTTACTCCTTTTCCCTTTTATCAGTGACCTTTCACAGGGCACATTCAACACGCTGCTTTTTTTTTTTTCCCCCAACAACCAGCACAACCGAAACGCGTCCCCACCCCGTCAGAAGGAGCCGAGGAAACGACGATGGACCAAATCCTTGCTCCCGAGGGAACAGGGGGCGAAGGTGGAGAACAACCAGACTATTTTTCCCTAAGATCTAACCCAGCACACACCTGGGAAGCGAAGGAACCTGCTCGCTGGAGCCGCTGCTCCTGCGATGGGAGGGGAACCGGGAGAAACAACCTCTGTGCCCACAGCCGGCGCGGGAGATGCGGACCCGGCTCGGGGAGGAGCTGACACTTCAGGGGGGGCAAACCTCGGAGTTCCCACACGTCAGGGGCTTTACCAGCACTCAGAGGGTGCCCACACCTCGAGGATGTCACACTTAAGGGTGTCCACACCTCGGGTGGTGCCCACACCTCCAGGGGTACCCACTCCTTGGGAGGTGCCGAACCTCGGGGGGTTCTCACACCTCGAGGATTCCCGCACCTCGGGAGATTCCCGCACCTCGGGAGGGTTCCCGCACCTCGGGAGATTCCAACTCCTCGGGAGATTCCCGCTCCTCGGGAGGGTTCCCACACTTCGGGAGGGATCAGCTCCCCCAAGCCCCGGCGCGGAGTGGGGGGATGCTGCGGGACGGGATCCCCGGGATGGCGGCTCTGCTCGTCCCGGGAGGAGCGGCGCTGCCCGGGGCC
>VWZT01010285.1:294776-345896 GCA_013397055.1 Pachycephala philippinensis | reverse complement strand
GCGGGCGCTGCAGATGTCTATGTAGGGCAGAGAGGGCCGGCGGGAGCGCGGCTCTGCCCGGGGCCAGGGTTCAGAGCGTGCGGCTTTAGCCGATTAACTGGGGGTCAGTGGGCCGCAGCCAGAGCCGGCGTGGGCCCCGGCGGGGTCTCGGGACCACCCTGGGGTTTGGCGGAGGCTTTCTTGGGCTGGCCAGACCTGGGTTTCTCCCCAGCCGAGACCAAGAGCCCAGGGCACCCTGAAGCCAGCGGGGACCGTGATCCCTGCCGCTGCTGGGACATGATCCGTCTCCGGCTGAAGTAGGTCATTGGAGCGAGGGCTGGGGGGGCTGCGGGCGCTGCCCCCGGCGGGGTGCAGGCGGGATGGCGAGGGCAGCACCCGGGGTGGCTGCGGCCGAGAGGGTGCCTTGAGCTGCTGTGTTGATGCTGCCCTGCTGCTTTTGGGTGCAGAAAAGGCAGAATCAGTTGCCGGTCGGAAGGAGGTGGTGCAGGACAGGCGTGACCGCGTGGGGTTTGTCTGGGGCAGCACCAGGTGGGTGCAGATGTTGTGGGGCCGTGGGGTGTGTGTGGGAGCAGCACCGGCACTCCCTGGGGTCCCCTGGGCATCCCTGGCTCCACGGGGCTGCGGAGCCCTGCTGCCCTGCCCCTGCCAGGCAAAAGTGCTCTGTCCCCATTTTCTACCTCACAAATCTGCTCATATGCTGCAATTTTGGGTCGAAGCCTCCCTCAGCTTTGTCCACCGGGCTGCGTTTGGTTGGGAAGGAGAGGGGTGGTCAGGGGGACTGTCCCCCACATGTGGCGGCTGCCAGATGTGCCGGCTGGTGTCCGGCTGTCTGCCCGCTCTGTCGGGACGCGGCGGAGGGTGGCGAGCAGATGGCGGGGAGATAACACCTCCCCGGCACTCCGATAAGGATGACCCCGCTCTGCCGCTGATTAAAAGATTAATTTTGGAGTTTGAAATAGGAATTTAATAAATAAACACGAGCCGTCAGCAGAACCTCACCCGGCAGCATCCGGGCGGGGGTTGGTGGCTGCCGCGGCTGGAGCAGCGGCTCATCCCTCATTCACGGTTTCTCCGGATGGGGATGCCGGCGTGACCCCACGGGGCTGTCCTGGAAGCTCTACGCAAGTTCTGCAGTGGTGGATTCCGTGCAGGAGCTTTGCCAGAGCCAGCAGGAAATCAAACAGCCCCGAAGCTGCCATCGGTGCCGGGCAGGTCTCGGCCACGCTCTGGGTGCTCCGGGTGGGTTTGGATCCGCTGCCGGCCCCTCACCAGGCGTGGCTGGGTGTGAGACTGGCCTGGCACTTCCACCAATCCTCTTGGAATTATTATTGCTGCCTGTTTACAGCTTGTGCCAGGGTCTGGATTGGAGCACGGGGATGTTCTCAGCCCAAGGATGGGTCAAAGCTCTTCCCAAGAGCTGCGCTTCCAGTTCAGCAACATGTTCTGAAATCGTTCCCAAAAACATGTGGTTTTCCCATCTTTCCGTACCCAGCCATTTCCCTCACCTCTCTCTTTCCGTCTCTGTTTTTATGGATTCACTGGGGTGAATTTCCTGCCGTGGTTCTCAGGTTTCTCCCATGAATGCGGGGTGGACAGAGGGTGGCCAGGCCGGCAGAGCAGGTCCTGCAGCCCCCACCAGCCCCTGGTAATAAGTTTATAACCAGTCCAATCCCACGGCCCATGGGATTTAGGCAGGCAGGGAGGTTTATAATCCTGTTAACCCTTCACAGCAGCTGACACCCAAACTGGGGCCGCAGGACCGGGCCCCAAGCAGAGCAGCAGATCACCCTCCTTACGGGAAGGTGAGGAGGAAGAGGAAGGAGAAGGACTTCCCTGTGCGAGAGGTGTTACCACACCTTGGGCCTGCTGGGGTGAGAATGAAGGCGCCTGTTTGAGCTTTCCCCTGCGACTGTGTTTGTGTTAATCCCCATCTCAGTGGGTACATCCAAGGCTTAGGCTGGAGCAGATGTTGGGGGATGTTCAGCTCGGCTGGGCTCTGGCATAAACACCTTTCCTAAAAACTTCTGGCAGACCGAGCCTGACCTCCCTTTTACCTTAAACAGTCTCTCCTAATTACTGCAAGACAGGCTAATTGAAGGGGTTCTTTCTGCCTTTTCCCCAACCAAAATCCTTTGGAACAGCCCGGGAAGAGCTGTGTGTTGGCGTCCATGGGAAAAGCCCTGTAATCCCTCGTCGTGGTTTAACCTCTCCAAGCCCCAGCAGTCTCCAAGAGCAGCTCTGCCAGGCAGGTGCCCACGGCCTGACCATCCTCTCCCTGGGCAAGAAGAACCTCCAGAAAATGTTCCACCACTGTTGTCTTGATGCATAATTGTCAGGTGGCATCGGCTTCCTTCTGCAAGCCCCTCTCTGCCCGGGGTGGAGGTGATGGGCAACAGAATTCTGACTTTCAAACAGCAAAGGCTCATTGGGATGGGTCCCTCGTGCTGAAGAAATCCACTGGCTGAGAAGGGTGTTGGAAAATAGGGATGAAGTTTAGAGGAGGGTGATAAAAGGGATTGAGGAACAGAAAAGCCAGCAGTGAGAGGTGGCACCTCCACCTGCCCGAGGTCTCTCCCTGCAGATGTCCTGGGAGAAGGGGCCTTCCTCCCTGAGGAGTGAGAATATTCCCCAGCCTCAGGTGGAGACACCGTCCTCCAGCAGAAGGAGGCAACAAGGATCGGAAAACTGCCCCGGCACCAAATACTCCTCACCTCTCCATCTGCAGGCGTGGCTCAGGTGGGAGTGAGGGGTGACCCACCAGCAGAAGGAGTGGGGAGGGTGAAACACTCCCCAGGAGCTACCCTGTGACCTCTGCAGCTGCAGGGGGTCAGAGGAAGGGACTGAAGGAGTACTGGGGTCCACATGGTCCTTGGGAGGAGGAAAGTGCCAGTACGGTGTGGGCACAGGGATGTGGGATGGGGATGTGCCCGTAGGGTGTGGGCACAGGGATGTGGGATGGGGATGTGCCCGTAGGGTGTGGGCACAGGGATGTGGGATGGGGATGCGCCCGTAGGGTGTGGGCACAGGGATGTGGGATGGGGATGTGCCCGTAGGGTGTGGGCACAGGGATGTGGGATGGTTGGCAGCCCTGCTCATGGGGACAAGGACCACAGGCTTGGAGGAGCAGTGTCACCCACCCAGGGCTGGCTTCACCTGCTGCCACCCTCTGCCCACGTGCAGGTGGGTGCCCAGGGAGATGCTGAGCCCAGGGCTGGGATGGCAGCACAGGACTGCACCTCCCTGAGTGCTCCCTGTAGCACCTGCCTGCTTCCTCCACCAGGAATTTTGGCACTGTGGTTTCCTTTGGGTGCAAGTTACTCCTGGGGTGGTTCCAGCTGAACACAAGAGGAAAACTTCTCATAATGGGAACAATCAGCCTTTGGAATCACCTCCCCAAGGAAGTGGTGCATCCCCCAATGTTGGATACTTTCAAGACTCAGCTGGGCAGGGTGCAGGTGTCTTTTCTGCACCGTGCTTTTGACAAGAAAGGTTGCACCAGGTGCTCCTTGAGGTCCCTTCCAACCCGGTATTCCATGATTGTTTGTTCCCTCTTCTGTTCAGACTTGTCTGTGAACATCTCTGATCTCCTGAGCTCATCTGAAGTGACTCCATGGGTGTTATTATGAGAACGCCGTGGGCTGCACTGGGACCGTGGGCAGCTCCTTCCCAGCTCCAGAGCACCTGATTGATTTTTTGATTTATCCCCAACGCTTTGTAGCTGATCCTGCAAGCAGCACAGTTGCATTTTTCCCTTTTCTAATCAGATGTAAAACCCTCTGCAGCCTACGCTAATTTTGTTGTGTCATGAAATGAACTCACCCAATAACCAATGTTCCTGTGGCTGCCTGGGCAGCCCGTGGCTCCCGCTGCCGCTCCCGGCCTCGGTGGGATGATGGCAGAGACCGTGACCCAGTGCCCTGCTGGGGTGAGCCCTCCCACCTCCAACCTTCTTAATGCCGCTTTCCGGAGCCGAAAGGCCTCAGACAGATCTCACTTCCACGGCAGGATGTCTTTCCACCTCTAATTCCCACCCACGCAAACCTACTTGGACCCTGTTCCTCTGCTCAGCCATGCACAGAGGCTCCCTGCGGGCTCGGGGATGCTGCTGTCAGCACAGCCTTCCCTTCCCTTCCCTTCCCTNCTTGAAAGAGGCACCTTAAACCCTTATCTTAAAGAGGGATAAGGCTGCCTTATCTCCAGGGAGGCACCTCGATGCTTCCGCTCCATTAAGACGCCAGTGTTTGATCCAAGTCGCAGTAGGGAGATGGGTGCCATCTGTGACACGAGCCAGCAGCCCGGCCCCCTTCCCTTCCCTTCCCTTCCCTTCCCTTCTGTGCACGTTCTGCCACAAAACCTCCTGGCCAGCCTTGAACGAGTCACCGAGAGCCAGAGCTGGTGCTCATCAGGTGTTGAAACCTCCTGCCTTAATTTTTGGCTCTCCACGCCCTGGTCATTCTCTGTGGGACGGCAGGAGAAAGAGCATCTCCCTGCTGTTGGGTTGCTGAGGGGATGGGCAGGTTTGTGAGGCTTTTGAAGGCTGCAGCATCCAACAGATTTGGAGATGGCCCAGGTACCACCCCTCGTGCTTAGACTGGTTTGGCCAAAGTCTTGACAGGGGCATGAACCAGGTGTGGGCACATCTTGCTGTGCTGGGGTGGGCACAATGTATCACCAGATGCATCTACGTTTGTCTAGTTGGCATCACTTACCCAAATTTTATTTTTTTTAGCGAGATAATTTAATTTTTAGGAAAGTTTTGGCCACCTGAAGGTCAAATCTACTCAGATTTTATATGTCGCCTGAATGTCCTCAAATGAAAGGAGGACAAAATGCAGGAGAACTATTCCGATTGTTTTGAAGCACCTTGCACTTGCCCAGCGAGGCTTCACACGAGGCCATCGGGGAAGCTCCTGCTGATAAAATCAGCTGTTCACACACGGGAGCAGCGATATCCAACAGCCTGGACTCAAGGAATGCTTTGGCCAGGAGCCGCAGTGCCAGGCAGGCACGTCCCCAGCGGATCGCTCGCTGCTCCGCTAACGAGGTCAAGGGCCACTAATGGGGCCTGGCCAGGAGCCTGCCGAGACGCTGTGGGAACAGCACCAGGAGGACTCTGGGGATGGAGTCAGGGCCAAGAGCGTCCCTGTGACCTCAGATGTCCCCCAGCTGCTTGGGATGCAGGACCCGTGTCCTTCTGCAGGTGCAGGGGAGTACCCCATTTCCCTCCCCAGGAAAGCTCACCAGATCTTTTCCCCCAGGATCTCAGCCCTGCTCCTGCCGAGCCCCGAGGTGCATTGTTCCAGGTCCATTCCTGTTCACTGGCAAACCTTGGATAATCTGTTTTCATCCCTCCATCCCCTCATCCCACAGGGGGTCCTGCTGCTTCTCCAGCTGGATGATGTGTGCTAAGATAGGGATGGGAGAAGCTGTTGGAAGGCAGTTCAGGCTTCTGACCTCCCCAGGCAGGGGAACAGCTGAACTTGCTCTGCACTAAGAAGGAAATACTGTGGGCTGGAAAAGGTGCTAAAAGAAAAACAAAATCAGCATCAGCCCTAAGCCCCATAAGTGCTGCAGTCTGTCACTGCTTCCAAAGCTTTGCTATGGATTTTAATCCTTTAGGGACGGTGAGCACACACGTCCCACACCCAACGCTGCCCTTCATCCCTGGAGGGGCCATTCCCAACGATGCATCCCAGTAATTCCCACATTGTGCTGAGGATGAGGGGCCAGCCCTGCTCGGGGCTGGCCGAGCTCCGGCCCTGCCGAGCTTTGGGAAGGCGCCGGGATGGGCCGCGCCGGCTCCGGCTTGCGTAAGCTTTAATCTAAAGTTGGAGATGTTTTGAGCTGATCTGTGTTAATGTTGGGTGGAATTAACACGCATACGGGGACACCACGTGATGCCCTCCGACCTCCCCCCTTTTTTTTTTTTTCCCATTTTTTTTCCCCATCACTTTAACGGATTCCTGCCAAATCAGAGTGGCTGGCGCCTGGCAGGGCCGGGCTGCTGCCGGCGGCAGGATGCCCGTGGTCTCTGTCCTTTACAAGGGAGCCATCATCATCAGCAGGTAACCGATGGGGAATGGGGAATGGGGAGGGGGCCCTGGGGGTCCCGTGGCTTCCACTTCCAGCCAAGGTCCTTCCACTGTTTTCTCCAGGAGCGGGGTTGGGAGGCAGGGACTGCAGGAAGAGCCGTCGCTGGTTGGGTTTTCTGCGTTCGTGGCATTAGCGGAGCTCGGGGCTGCTGGGCGGCCGTGCCTCGGAGCGGGGATGATGATAAGAGGTGATCGCAGGGGGATGATGATAAGAGTTGATCGTATCAAGGAGGCATCTGCTCCGCTGGAACTGCATCCGTATGGCGCCTTCCAGCCTGCCCTGAGCGCCCGGGGAATTTCCTTGGCGATTTACTCAAAATACCCTGAAAATCCTGGGCGGGGGATTGAACCAGCCTGGGCCCAGGGCTGCTCTGCCTTCCTGGGATGCCTTGGAGCTCCATTTTTCAGCAGCCAGATGTGGCCAGTTGTTTGTTCAGTCTTGAGTACAGTGCAAGGACAGCAAGGAGAGGCATTTTTTAACAGGGAGAAAATGCTTTCAGTCCAAATCTTAGAGGTGGAAGTTACTGGCTTTGCAGGATAGCTCAATATTTTGAGTTTTATTTTGGATTCCTGGAAAGTCCCTGCAGGTTATTCTTATCCTGCATCCCACTGGATTTGGAGCAGCCTCTTGTTTCCCACGGTGCTGTTCCTCCTCATCTGTGTTCAGATCTGGGACCTGATATCGATTGGGAAACACCTTTTATCTTACAACTGAAATGCTGGGGAGCGTTTTGGGAGCTCCTCCTCCCTGGTTTCCCATCTGGCACATCTGGGTTGGGGTTTCTCAGATCAGGGTTCATCCATCCTGAGGAGCCCAAGGAGAAGGGCTGGTGGTCCCAAGTTTGGAGTCTGGCATCTGTGGTTGGGGCAGGGTGTTTTTGGGGTCATTCATTTGGGGCCTTGCCTAAGGGTGTTTAGGGGGAGGCTGTGGGATGTTTTGGGGAGTTACTTGGCTTGGGGGAATCTCAGGTGTGTGATGCTCTTCCACCTGCTCTGGCTTGTGATGAGAAGCTCCCACCAGACCAGGCAGGACTTGGAGCAGCTCAGCAGCTCTTGCATCTCCTTTTCCAGACCCTCTGCCTGCACTAAAAACCTTGGGAGTGGATTGTGCCCTGCTGTCTTCCTTACAGGCTGCCTGTGTTTGTGAAACTGCTTTATTCCCAGAGCACGGGTCCGAGCTCTGATCTCATTTCCCGGGAGCTGCACAGCTGTCCAGCCCCGATAATCCGGGGTAATGAATCACAGACAGGTCCATCAGATTTGCTGGGTGGGGAGGATGATGCTCAGCCCTGCACATATTCTCTCATTTATCTGTGTGAACTCCGGGGGGGCTGGCTCGGGGGTGATTTTTGCCCGTGTGGGTGCAGGAGTGGGGCTGTCCCTCAGCCTGGGTGTCTGCAGTGCTGGTGGGCAGTGCCCGGGCTGGAGGGGACACTGTGCCTCCGTGTGAGCTGGCTGGGCACTTGTGCCTCTGCTCTTTTTGGCTGGTGACAGAAAGCTGCTCCCCTTGTCTCCCGCAGGACACTCATGGGACCGTACGGGATGGATCGAACCGCGCACTGCTTCGACTTCTACGACTGTGCAAATGGGCTGGGTGAGTACTGGGGACAGCAGGGTGGGCTGTGACACATCAAACATCCCCTCAGTCCCCAGAGCCCGTGCCAGGATGTGCCTCTCTGCGTGAAGTCTGCTGTCTCACTGGTTCTTGTGTCTTGTACCTGCCCATGTCGAGCGTCTTCTGCACCTTTTGCAGCTGCGACATCAAAAGAATGTCAAAATCCCAACTAATTCCGTGGTGGTGGTGGGCAGCCAGTGCTGGGAGCTGTGCAGGAGCCCGGGGCCACAACCCCTGCCTCGAGCAGGATGAGGGGGAGGGGCCTCTCAGAATTTTCTGAATTAAATCAATTAAAATGTTAAATAAATAAATAAATAGAATCCCCAGCACATCCCTCCCCCCTGCAGACTTTTCCCCCAGAAAGCCATGCCAATGGGTGAGGGAAGGTGCATTCTGCAGCTCTCCTGGGGACTGGGCTGCATGAGCTGGGTTTGGGAAGTTTGGCCCACGGGGAAAGGAATGAGCACTACGTGAGTCAGGTGTCCTTCCACAGCGCTCTGAACTTCAAAGCGTGGAAGAGAAGGGAAAAGAGAAGGTCACATCCATCACAACGTGAGAAAGTCCCAGGTTCATGACACTCAGCCCAGAGGGATCCAGCACAGCATTTCTTCTGACCTCTGTGTACTTGTTGCCTTTCCCCGGTCTTAAAATTAAAAGTCAGACACGGTTAAGGGAAGAGGGGTTTTTACCTCCATATTTATTTAAGGATCCTCAAAGATGCACCTCTTCTTCCAGGTGGAATGCACTGAAATGCACACACACGATAGATTGTGTATACAATTTATAGACCTTGCAAATCAGCACATCTATCAAAGATTCCTCCCAATGGGAGACTTGAATGAGCTCCCCATCCCAAGGAATTCCTCCCTGGATGGGCCTATCTTAGTTTACAGGATGTGTTCTAGAAGGGACCTTGGTTTCTAGGGCTCTCTGACCTCTAACCGTGAGGCTTCCAGGATGTTTGGTCTCTTGGCTTAACAGAACATTAGGTCTATGCTAAGATATCAAACATAAGGAATTACAAATACGTGGGCTAAAAGCACTGAGGATACATAAAAGCTATATAAAAGGGTATATAAAAGGGGTATAAAAGAAAAGGCAAAAAATCATGATGGCCTCATATCCAGTGGTGCTCTGCCATGGACTTTATAAAAACCTGTGATCCTGCATCAGGGTTTCACAGCCTCTCTCTTAATTCTTAATTGTGAGCGCAGCCCCCCCTCCCACAGGGCAGCTGGGTACCTCTTGGTGAGATCCCTGAATGACCATTTGGGACAACTCCTGAGGAGTCACCAGAGAAACAAGTTCAGGTTTCCTGAGAGCTGAGATTAATTATAGATTAATTATTGGCTGTTTCCAGCTCTGGGGTCACAGGACTTTCTGCCATGGGGAAGTGGCTTTGCTGACTCTTCCCCCAGTCGTGAGGTTCACGGGAGCTCAGGGAAATGTCTTTACTTGGTGAATATGATATTTTAATCTCCAGAGGTGGATTTGGTTGAGTTGATGGGATTTCAGCTGCTGGGTTAGATTAGCTCGTTAAAGGAGGAGACCCACAAAAGCCTGATGGGGCCATCACTGAGCTCTGGAAGAAGTGACAGAGGTGGCAGCCCTTTGTGAGCCACTTCACAGGGCTCCAGTTCCTCTCCTTCCCCCCAGTCTGTGGCCAGAGGGTCTTTGCAGGGTCTAGCAGACCCTCTACAGCAAACTGTGATGTGCTGGAGGAGGCTACAATAATGTGGATGTTCCAATGCCATCATCAGCTGCCTTCATCCTCTCCTGTGAGGCTTGAAGCCCTCAAGACAAGTGATCATCCTCCAGAAATCATGGAATGGTTTGGGTTGGAAGGGACTATAAAGCTCATCTCATCCCCCCCCCTGCCATGGGCAGGGACACCTTCCACTGTCCCAGGTTGCTCCAAGCCCCGTCCAGCCTGGCCTTGGGCACTGCCAGGGATCCAGGGGCAGCCACAGCTGCTCTGGGCACCCTGTGCCAGGGCCTCCCCACCCTCACAGGGAACAATTCCTTCCCAATATCCCATCTATCCCTGCCCTCTGGCAGCTCAATCATCACTCTCTGATGAGTGGTGCTTGCAGAATCCCTGTGTCTGCCATAGGTGCAGCTGCTCAGAGTAGGCTTATTTGGGAAAAGAAAGTGCCTTCATGAGTTTCTCAAGTTGAATTCAGGCGTTATCCCAGCAGTTTCTCAGGCTGGATGCAGGCGTTATCCCAGAAGTTTCTCAGGTAGGATGCAGGCGTTATCCCAGCAGTGTCTCAGGTAGGATGCAGGCGTTATCCCAGCAGTGTCTCAGGTAGGATGCAGGCGTTATCCCAGCAGTGTCTCAGGTAGGATGCAGGCGTTATCCCAGCAGTGTCTCAGGTAGGATGCAGGCGTTATCCCAGCAGTGTCTCAGGTAGGATGCAGGCGTTATCCCAGCAGTGTCTCAGGTAGGATGCAGGCGTTATCCCAGCAGTGTCTCAGGTAGGATGCAGGCGTTATCCCAGCAGTGTCTCAGGTAGGATGCAGGCGTTATCCCAGCAGTGTCTCAGGTAGGATGCAGGCGTTATCCCAGCAGTGTCTCAGGTAGGATGCAGGCGTTATCCCAGCAGTGTCTCAGGTAGGATGCAGGCGTTATCCCAGCAGTGTCTCAGGTAGGATGCAGGCGTTATCCCAGCAGTGTCTCAGGTAGGATGCAGGCGTTATCCCAGCAGTGTCTCAGGTAGGATGCAGGCGTTATCCCAGCAGTGTCTCAGGTAGGATGCAGGCGTTATCCCAGCAGTGTCTCAGGTAGGATGCAGGCGTTATCCCAGCAGTGTCTCAGGTAGGATGCAGGCGTTATCCCAGCAGTGTCTCAGGTAGGATGCAGGCGTTATCCCAGCAGTTTCTCGGGTAGGATGCAGGCGTTATCCCAGCAGTTTCTCGGGTAGGATGCAGGCGTTATGCCAGCAGTTCCTGTGGAGCAGCCTCACTGCTCGGTGCCAGGTCAGCGTTTGGCCGCGGGTCTGTTGCTCTGTGGCTTTAGGTGGAAACCCACATGTGAACCTCAGCAGAAGTTCAAAGGGGTTACCTGGAAGCTCCTCAAACCTGAACCTCGAATTAAAGAATAGCCATCAAAGGGAAGTGCTGATTAAGGAGCATTTCTCAGAAACACCGAGATCCCATTATCTTGACCTTCATCTGCTTAGGACAGGGCAGTGAGTGATTCACCTCCAATCTGTCCCTTCCTCCAGACAGAAAAAGCTGGCAGGGGCTGCAAGATCAACAGAGGGATTAAGGGAAATGTAATTGAACATTGCCAGCTTAGGCACAGAGCGGGCGGCCCCTCTCCGAGCCCGGCACAGCAGCCGGTGGGGTCAGGATGCGCCCGGGATGATCCCAGTTGGACTAAACAACCAGATTAGCCAGGACACCCCCTGACCTGCGGGACACGGATCCAGGAGCAGGTGAGATTATAGCCTGGGAACTGCGACTCTGGCATTAGTGGGAGCGGGATTAGAGGCACTAGAGAAGCTTGAGGGTCTTGGAGAAATTCACAGGATCGTTAAGAGCCTAAAGAAAACACAGACTTGGTCAATCTTACCTCTAAGTCCATCTAGAGTTTTCCCGGCAAACTTTGTTCTGCAAAAGAGAAAAAAGCAGGGATGTGGGCATCAGCTCCAGGACCTTTGCCAGAAAGGAAAGATTAAATAGAGGGATCCAAAATAGGCTAGATTATCTGCCCCTAAGTATGACTTAATAAGCATTATACTGGGACTTTGAGGCTGTGATAATTAAAGAGCCGTTATTTACCTACTCTGGGTCCCAAATAGAAATTTGATTGAAGTAAATGTTTATAAAATATGTAATAAAATATCGTCCCCAGAATGCTGCCACCGCAGTCCTGGATGATTCAGGTTTGCTGCCATCAGTGACCCACTGTCCCCTGGCTTGGTCTGAGCCCTGGAAGGGGTGAGCCCTCCCTCCTCCTCCTCCCTGCCCCAGTGGGGACTCTCCAGTGGGTTTTGGGGGGCAGGACCGGCACCCAGAGCACCTCCTTGGTGAGGTGATTGGTGTGAGTAGTGAACAGAGCTCGGCAGCATCCAGCTGCTTTCCCAACACGGGAGCTAAAACTCAGGGATTTTTCTTCCCCCCACGCAAGTTTGAGTGTGTCTGGAGCAATACTGTGAGTAATCACCGATTTTAATAACGAGATCGGATTTTCTCATGACATCGTTGGGGATAAAGCAGGATTTGGAGATACTTCGGCTATATTAAGGCATTATTACAATCGATTTGCAGACACAAAAGGGAAATGAGTCATTATTGATTTGATACCTCGGCACAGGCGCCTGTCCCGCGCTGGGCTGCTGGGGGAGGCTGAGCCTCTGCAAGGTGCAGGTTTTTATATGATTTGTCTGATGGGCTTCATCATCCCTGATTCCTTTGTGTTCCAGAGTGAAGAAAGATGTGGGATGACTTCCTGAGTCACCCCCTTGGCCTGGGCTGGACTTCCAGTCTCTCCCTGATCCAGGGGAACCGATGGGGCTTTGCCTCTGCAGGACCCCTCATGCCAGGGTTTCTCAAGCCCATCCCAAGGGTGACCCTGTTCCCTGGGGTGTCTCTGCAGAGCCCGGCAGAGGGATCTCCTGGCTCCACAGGGAGCAGAGAAACTTCCAGCTGAGCATCCCCGGCCATGAGCAGGTTTTACCTTCTGCCCATGGCTGCAGCATCTCCTCCCCAGTTACCACCAGCTTTGGTCCCCAGGTGCCTGACCTGACCCATGCCTTGGTGAGGCTCGTGCTGCTTCATAGATACTTTTTTTGGGCAATATTTCCAATTGGAGTGAATTTCTTTTAAAATACAATGGAGAACAACCTTAGTGCCCATTCCTGAGGTGTTCTGCTGTGAGTTCCCTGTTCCAGCAGTGAAACAGCTCCTCACAAGTGCCTGGTTAATGCATTAAGCACAGGGAATAAACTCCAGCACTCAGACAGGGCTGGGATTTGGAGCTTGGGAAAAGCAGCAATTGGAGCATAGAGGAACGAACTGGAAAATTGTAATATTCTAGTTTTAATCTAATTTAATATAAAGGTGACTTGAGAGACAAAGTCTTTCCCTAGAGGCAAATGAAAACTGTGAGGGGCCTGAGAGCCGAGCTTGGGTTATAAAGGAAGGGAAACAGGGATGGAAATAGTGCTGTGTCCTGAGTAATCCTGATCCAGAATCCGCTTCCCTCCCGCCTGTTTCAGAAAGGGTTCCCATGTTTTGGGGAAGGAGCCGTGCCCTGTTTCCCTGGAGGGAGGAGTTCCTTGCAGCCCAGGACCTCTCCAGGGCTCGGAGCAGCCTCTCAGCAGCCGGAGCACGGAGCTGGCCCTCGGTGGCACTGCCTGTCCCCAGCGTGCCCTCCTGTCCAGAGCAGCAAAATGCCTGACCGGCGGCTCTCAGGGGAGATTTGTTAATTAAAGCCAAGCTTTTTAATCCTTCTGTCCACAGCCTGGATCTTCGAAGTAGGACTTAATGAGCCCCGGATAAATAAGTCTCTTGGACCTTTTCCTGCCGGCCAGCTTAAGCTGGCCAGCAGCGCCAGGTCCCATGGCCAGAGGGGTGGCTGTGAGCAGCAGGAGCCCTGTGCCAAGGTGCTGCAGGGCACCTGAGCTGTGCTCTGCAGTGGGGGTGCTTCGGAGATGAAACGGGGGTCACCTCTGTGCTCCTGCCCCAGCTGCTCCTCCCAGGCCCAACTCTGACAGAAGTGGCCACTCCTGGAGCGTGGCCCTGCCGTCGGTGGCTGTGTCAGAGGCTGAGGTGCTGCTGGGGCCCGGCGGGGGAGCGGAGACAGCCCCACCACTGTGCTGCCCCTGGGGCGTGTCCAGATGTGCTCAGGGAAGGATCTCCTGGGGAAACACTGGTCACCAGGAATGTTCTGATCTGCAGCAGGAGCAGATCCCTTCCCATCAGTGATGAACTTGGAGCTGCTGCAGTGAGTCCAGAGCAGGGCATGGAGATGCTCCAAGGGCTGGAGCCCCTCTGCTCTGGAGCCAGGCTGGGAGAGCTGGGGGTGCTCACCTGGAGAAGAGAAGGATCCAGGGAGAGCTCAGAGCCCCTTCCAGGGCCTAAAGGGGCTCCAGGAGAGCTGGAGAGGGACTGGGGACAAGGGATGGAGGGACAGGACACAGGGAATGGCTTCCCAGTGCCAGAGGGCAGGGATGGATGGGATATTGGGAAGGAATTGTTCCCTGTGAGGGTGGGGAGGCCCTGGCACAGGGTGCCCAGAGCAGCTGTGGCTGTCCCTGGATCCCTGGAAGTGTCCAAGGCCAGACTGGACATTGGGGCTTGGAGCAGCCTGGGACAGTGGAAGGTGTCCCTGCCCATGGCAGGGGGTGGAACAAGATGAGCTTTGAGGTCTTTTCCAACCCAAACCATTCCACGATTCTGTGAATTTCGGGCTGGGGCTGCATCCCTCAGAGGTGGCCTGTGCAAACTCTGATTCTCCTGCCTTTGTGTCATGGGCTGTTCTTCTCCTGCAGGCATTAAGGTCATCGGTGGCATCAAGGAACTCACTGGAGAAGAATATGGAGTTTATGTCAAGAGGATCCTTCCAGGGGGTGTTGCTTACGCAGACGGTGAGTGAGACACAGGGCAGAGTGCCAGGAGGTCTGAGAACAGCCCACATCCAGGGTATTTATTTCATACACCTGTTTCATACCTTATTAGATATTTTGGGTGCTTTCTCGGAGATTTTCCAGTGGTTAGGGGTATTTTTTTAGTGTGGCAGTTGTTCTAACATCTGACAGCAGCCTCAGATCAGCTTCTCAGCATCTGTGCAATTGCTTTGTGTGTGTAGAGCATGACCCATCTCTGCCACACAAGAACCTTCCTGTCCTTTCCCACCTCCCTGTGGCCCCAAAATGACCGGAGATCCTTTTGCAAACTCAGCTCTGCTCTGGGTCACTGATTTCATTCTGAATATGTTCAACTAAGTAGGTATTAGGGGAGCAGAGCTCACCTTTTACAACTTCAGCTAAAAAGATTTTTTTTTCCCAGCTGTTACATCATTTCTCCATCCAATAAAGGAAAATAAATCCAGAACAGGTGGAAGTGCCTCGTGGTTTTCTACCTGACCTCGAACTGAACTACTTGACCTCAAAGTGAATTAAGCAAAAGCTTTATTGCAGTTTTCGGTATTTACTTTTGCAACTTCCTAGAGCAGAGGAAGTGCTGGGACATTGGCACGGGGTTGTTCCGGGAGGTTGCAGAAACTTCATTTCTGGACATCTGGAAAAACAGGTTGGACAAGCACCTCCGGAACGACCAATGCATTTTTCATCCCGTCTCTGGGCACAGGGAGGAACTGCCCAGCCTCTCCCAGTCCCTTCAAGCTGTATTTTCCACAGTTTCTATCCATTAATTTTCCTTTCTAGGGCGCCTGCAGCCAGGAGACCAGATCCTGGAGGTCAATGGAGATTCCCTAATTGGGGTTACAAGCGAGAGGTACCACATCCAAATGGAAATTTTCCATTCCTGTTGCTTTTGTGTGATTCTGTGAAGTGGCTTTGGCTGTGGGTTGCATGGAGGACACCAGGGCATCGCTCTGTGTGCTGTTCCCAAGAGCCAGCTTGGAAATTATCAGACAGAAAGATTCGATATAAAAATAGACCAGTGAGCCCAAATGTGAGGTATTCAGACATTTCCCCCAAACGCTGGGTTTTAAACAGCTCCTGGCACCTCCACTCCATCTGCTGCAGCTTCCCAGCACATCCTGCAGTTCCCAGCACAGGAGATCAGCTGGTGCCTGAGCCTGTCAGTGCTGCTCCGTGCAGGGAATTCCTTCTGGAGCCACAATCCAGCCCCTCAGCTCCCCACCAAGAGAATAATTACAGCTCCACAGGAGCACCAGCACTTTGGGGGCTCTCCTTCCCCATTAAACACGGCGCTATCCCACTGTCTGCCTTGCATTCCTGCACGGGGTGCCAAGGCTGGGTGGGAAGCAGCACGAGGAGCTGGTCCTGATCCCAAAGCCCCAGAGCAGCTGGGTTTGGTGATGTCCGTGAGAACACCTCTGTAGCTGTGGGAAGCTGTGCCTGGCTCCTGTATTTTGACCCAGAAAATGGCCGTCCCTGAGATGGAAACTTCCCCGGGTGGGGAATTATAGAATCATGGAATGGTGTTGGGGTGGGTTGGAAGGGATGTTAAAGACCACCTCGTTCCAGCCCCCTGCCGCGGGCTGTGCAGGAGGATTTGCTCAGCACCACAGGCATCTACTGGGTTTTGTTATCAGGGACTTCTCACTTATGGCAGAAGTGGGAAAATCAGGATACGGCTTGGCTGCCCTCCAGCCTCAGTGCCAGGGCAGGGAACAGGGCTGCTCCACAGGCATCCGGCCAAAGCCTGGGCTGCTGGCAGGGTTTGCCCAGGTCAGGGGTCTCTGCCCAGCTTTGAGGCGAGCAGGGTAAGACCAGGGGAGCACCACTGGGAGCTGGGATTGACGTGGTGTGGTCCTTGTGTTCCAGGGCCGTGGACATCCTGAGGACGGCGTCGGCCACCAGCCACATGCGCCTTCTGATAGCCCGCGATGACGATGCCAGGTAAGGGGGGCCATGGCACACTGGGAAGGGGGTTGTGGCACTCCTTGGCACCACAGCTGGAGAGCCTTGGAGCAAATCGGGCTCTAAGCCCACAGGGAAGGCAGAGGTGGTCAGGGGTGTTTGATAACTGTGCTCTGGTGGGAATTCAATGGAGCTGTAGTGGAAGGGAAGCAAAGCTGGGAGCTCCCAGCTCCAGCTCTGCCTGTGTGGGGTCTGTGGGACATCCCAAAGCTGGGGGCTCCCAGCTCCAGCCTGTGCGGGGTCTGTGGGACATTCCAAAGCTGGGAGCTCCCAGCTCCAGCCCTGCCTGTGCGGGGTCTGTGGGACATTCCAAAGCCGGGGGCTCCCAGCTCCAGCCTGTGCGGGGTCTGTGGGACATTCCAAAGCCGGGGGCTCCCAGCTCCAGCCTGTGCGGGGTCTGTGGGGCATTCCAAAGCTGGGAGCTCCCAGCTCCAGCCTGTGCAGGGTCTGTGGGACATTCCAAAGCCGGGGGCTCCCAGCTCCAGCCTGTGCGGGGTCTGTGGGGCATTCCAAAGCTGGGAGCTCCCAGCTCCAGCCCGTACGGGGTCTGTGGGACATTCCAGCACTGAGCAGATTTCCACAGGTGTTTCCCCAGGGAGGAGCAGGGCTGCTCCAGTCCCGGCTGTAGGGTGGCACAGCTCCCTCAGCTCTGCTGTGTGGTGGTTTATCACATCCTACACAGAGCTCTGGAGGAAGATGTACAGGGACAGCAGGATCTTCCCTTTCCTGTCTGGTTGGACACGCTAAGGTCTTCCTTCCCCAGAGGTTTCCTTCTTCTCAGGGAGGATGGGAAGTTTCTCCCTGAAACCCATCCTCTTGCTGCTCCCTGGAAAACCTTCCTTTCTCTGGAGAGACTCAGAGGGTTTGGAAGGAGAAGGAAAGAGTTCAGTCTTGTCTTGACTGGATTTAAGCTGTGTGGGACAATGACGGTGCCATGAGAGAGGGCAGAGCTGTGGGAACCAAGGCATGCATTAGCGGGGTCTTTGCTGACATCCCGCAGGAGATCTGGCACAATGTGCTGGCACAGCCTCCCCCGCGATGGAAACACGGGTCGGGAAAGCCGAGGTGTGGCAGGAAGCAGAGGAAAGAGGGTGGGATTTGGCAGAGCGTGGCTGTGGGCAGGCAGGTTCCCGGCGCTGGGCTCTGCTCTGCGTGTGGGTGGCTGAAGGTCAGAGCCGCTCGCTCAGCGCACCCACATCCCGTTAGTGTCGGGGATGATGGATTCGCTCCTTATCCATCAGCCGCTGCGCAGCGTTCCTGCCTTGGCAGAGCAGTGAGAGTGCTGTAATGACAGGGCTGAGACTAATTCTGACACAGCAATACACTGCTGCAAGAATTATTTGCTATTAATGACGGGCTGCTTTTTAGCCACCCTCTTCCAGGGGAAATAGCATCTCCTATTATTACATTAAGTGCAAGTCCTTCAGCAGCTGCTGAGGAAGCGCTGGGTGAAGCAAGCAGGTCACCAGAGATCCTTTGGTGCGAGCAGGGATGCTCAGGACGCAGTTCTGGATCCCAGCAGTCCCCTTGGAGAGGCAAAGTGCCAGTGGCATCTCACACTCTGTCCCAGGAGGAGGGGTGGGACCCCACAGCTCAGCAGCTCCCTGTGTCCAGCAGCAGCAGGACTTGCTCCGGGAGGAAACACTTGATTTCTCAGCCAGCGGCCCCAGCGCAGGTTTCCTGCCTCCACCCCGGTCTGTTTCAAGCTGTTCGTGCATGTCGATGTGGCTCCTAATATCCCAAATTGCAGCAGATGTTTCCTAAAGCACACGCACGCGTGGCTCCGCGGCTCCGGCTCCCCGCTGCTGCTGGCAGTCCCCAGTCACCCTGCGGGGAGCTGGGGCAGGCCGGCAGGGCAATGAAACTTTAAGCAATTTATTTGGCCTCCGTTCACTGTTGGTTATCTGTTAAATCTGCAAAAGGTTAGCCAGAGGGAGAGGGGGGAAGTAATCAGTTTATTTATTTTTTTTTTCCCCCAAAAGATTTGCAGAGATTTCACTTACGTAATCATCTCGCAAACTGTTTAATACACGAATACATATCTCCAGGATTAAGGGCTGTGGGAACGGGGGGAAGGATTTTTCTGCTCTCTACTTTTTTTTCCACTTAGTTTTGTCTTTTATTGATGCCCTGTTATCTTTTAAGTCTGTCCTTGAGCGTGGGTGAGCAGACAGCCGGCTGGAAACTGGGCATCAGCTCTGGGGGTGATGCCTGTGGAGGTGCTGTGCCATGAGCTGTGGGCAGCTTCCCACCTTCCCACTGCCCAGCAAAGCAGCTCACGAGACCTGAAAGCTGAGGAGGACACAGGGCACAGAAAATTCAGTTTATTTTCAGATCCTTCCTCACCCGAGCACTCAAGGCACACTGGAGGAGGGAACGTCATGGCTCTGGGTTTGGATCCAACCCTCCTGCCAATTTTCCCAATGACTCAGCTGAGTAGCATTTTGTTGTGGTTGCCCTCGGGTGAATTTGAGTCATAAACGCTGTTATTTGTCCCTGGAGTTAATTATAGGCCCAAATTACCTGTGCTTTTCATGGAACTCAGTCTCTGGCGTGTATCAGATGCATGTTTTGGGCCTGTCGCATCAGCTGGGCTGCAGAGAGCAGCAGTAATGCCAGGGCTTAAAGCAGGGAATTCAGATTTAGAGCTGGACTCACCCGGTTTAGGTGATGCTTGAATCTGATTTTCGTCTGTGCTCACCTTCAGCTAATGACGATCATTTTATTGCATAGTCACAATTATTGTTTATTCATTCTCAGCCTGAAAGTTACAGTAGTTCCTTGTTTCTCTGCGTTGCACAGATATCAGCCTGGTCTGTCAGGTTTATCACTGGGAGAAGCCAGTCTGTGCTGCACCTCTCAGTCCCAGCAGGATAAAATACTGAATTCATTGTGTCTCCACACGAGATGCAGCCCCAGCATCCCGGGAACAGGGGCTGTTGGATTAACAGGGCCAGCAGGAAGGAAAGGCTGCTTCTCTGCAGTGCCCTGGCAGTATGGAGCAGAGTCACACACTCACAGAATCACTGAGGCTGGAAAAAATCTTCAAGATCGAGTCCAACCTCTGACCCATCTCCCAGCCCAGAGCACTGGGTGCCACGTCCAGTCGTTCCTTGGACACCTCCAGGGCTGGGGGCTCCACCACTGCTCTGGGCAGCCCTTCCCAAGGCCTGGGCACCCTTTCCAGGAAGAAATTCCTCCTGATGTCCAACCTAAACCTCNCTCCAGGCTGAGCCCCTTTCCCAGCTCCCTCAGCTGCTGCTGGTGCTCCAGCCCCTTCCCCAGCTCCGTTCCCTTCCCTGCACCCGCTCCAGCCCCTCAGTGTCTGTCTTGTGAGGGGCCCAGAACTGAACACAGGCCCTGAGCTCCAGAATCACTTCCCAACTCCTTCTGCCCACGCTGTTTCCCCCAGCAGAGGGGCTGTGGCTGGAGCTCATGCCTGGCCTGGTGGAGATGCAGGACAGTCCCTCCCGTCCTGCCAGCCCTGTGTGTGACAGTGACAGCTCAGCCCATGGCATTGCTGTTCCGAGCACTTGGTGCTAAACTGGCAGGGAGGGCTGGGGCTGACTCCAGCAAGCCTGGGTGTGCCAAGGACATGGGCTGTGCTTTGGGAAAAACACCCAGCCCATCACACAGCAGCTGAGATGACCCTGTGCCTGGCACTGCTCCCATCCCACCCAGGGAGAGGGGGAAAGGATGGAAAGGTTTGGGTTGGAGGAGACTTCAAAGCTCATTTCGTTCCATCCCCCCTGCCATGGCAGGGACACCTTCCACTGTCCCAGGCTGCTCCAAGCCCCAATGTCCAACCTGGCCTTGGACACTGCCAGGGATCCAGGGGCAGCCACAGCTTCTCTGGGCACCCTGTGCCAGGGCCTCCCCACCCTCCCAGGGAACAATTCCTTCCCAATATCCCATCCATCCCTGCCCTCTGGCAGTGGGAAGCCATTCCCTGTGTCCTGTCCCTCCACCCCTTGTCCCCAGCCCCTCTCCAGCTCTCCTGGAGCCCCTTTAGGCCCTGGAAGGGGCCCGGAGGTCTCCCTGGAGCCTTCTCCTCTCCAGGTGAACACCCCCAGCTCTCCCAGCCTGGCTCCAGAGCAGAGGGGCTCCAGCCCTTGGAGCATCTCTGTGGCCTCCTCTGGGCTGGCTCCAGCAGCTCCACGTCCCTCTGCTGTTGTTCCCCAGGGCTGGGGCAGCTCTGCAGGTGGGGTCTCACCTGAGGGGGCAGAATCCCCCCTCCCCTGCTGCCCACACTGGGCTCAGCCCAGCACAGGGGGGTTCTGGGTGCACACGGGGGGGCATGCCCTGCCTCTCACCCACCCACACCCCAAATCCTTCCCTCAGGGCTGCTCTCAATTCCTTCTCCACCCAGCCTGGATTTGTGCTTGGAATTGCCCTGACCCAGGTGCAGCACCAGCGCTTGGCCTTGTTGTGCTTCATGAATTCTGCACGGTTCCCCCTCTCCAGCCTGTCCATGTCCCTCTGGATGCCCCATCCCTCCTCTCCAGGGTGTCACCTCCCCACACAGCTGGGTGTCAGCTCCAGGCTGGCTGTGGGTGCCCTGATTCCACTGGAGCTGTGTGTGAGAAAATCTGCCTTTGTGACGCCTTTGGAGTGCTCTGGGTTCACAGCTCCCACTCACCTGCACGTTTGTTTTTTTTGAGACAAACCAGTAATTTCTGATGTCACAGGCTCCACTTTCTCTCCCAGCTGCGGTGCAGAGCTGAGGTTTCCAGACGCTGTGCAACCTTTGATGTAGGATTCACCCTTTGTTCTCCCAGGAACAAAAGGGCAGGACAAAAAGGCATTATGAGATAAAACAACAATATTCTGCAGGGAGATTGACCCCCTGCTGCTTAATCTGTAGCAAAGTCATCCTGGAGCTGGCTGCTGCTGGCAGACCCCCCATCCCACCCTGGGGCTGGCTGAAGGCTGTCCAGGGCCAAGCTCTACTGCAAGCATCCTCCAGACCTCAAATGTTTGCATCCTAATGAAAGAAAACTGGAGAAGGGATTGTTAAAATGAACTTTCCACCTCATACAACGCCATGGTTGTTGTTTTTTAATAAAGCTGGGCATTTTAGTCCTGCAGGCAACTGACAATTCACAATGTTTTAGTAAGGGTCAGATTTTAAATATTAAAGACATCTTCTGAAGCCTCTTGGTGTCTGAAAGCACAAAGCAAGGCCTGCTGGCATTCCTTCAGTGCACTCGTTCATTAATCGGCAATGTTTGGGCATCGTCTGCCCGCGTCAAACTCCTCCAAACACAGCACTGAGCACAAAATTAATTCCCAGGAGATTGGCACCAGAAAGTGCATTACTTTCTGCTGGGATAAGTGTGTGCCTCAAGTTAGTCATGTGTTTGTGTCCCTGCTGGAACTGGGGCTGGATTGACCAACAAAGCAGGAGCCGGGACGGTGGCATTTGGTCACATTGTCCCTGGGCTGGACGCGGTCTCACAGCTCATTCAGGCTCCTGAGCAAATAATGATAAACCTCCTTTGTGGATGAATTTCAGGACACAAAATAAACAACATCAAGGAATGCTGAGCCCATGCATGTCCTCACTTACGACAGAGTTTGACAGCACAGATTGGTGATGGGGTTTGCAGGGTCACGGAGCTGCTGCACCAGTTGTATTTGCATTGACTAAGAGTGTTTCAGCCATTGTTTGGGGTTTATAAGCTGCTCTGTGCTCTGGTGGATTATTATCTGAGGAAAATGGAACAATAGATGACCACAGAAATACCCAGCCCAAAACAAAACTCAGGTGCTGGTGGCTTGGTAACCACTGGGAATAATAGGTGAGATTCCAGCGTGTTGGACCTGCCCCTGCACGGGGTCAGGGAGGGGTAAGGCTGTGTCAGCTGCCAGTGAAACCGGTGTGAATCAGCTGCAGAAACACACAGGCTTTACTGGGGAATTGGAGAAATTCTGCTGAGATCCACCCAAGGCTCAGCTCAGGGATCCACAGATCAGCAAACCACGGGCTGACTTGTCCTTCTGCTTTCCCAGGGCTTGTGGAATCATTTAGGTCGGAAAAGCCCTCTGAGAGCCTCAAGTCCAACCCTTAACCCACCACTGCCAAGGCCATCACTAAACCACGTCCTCAAGTGTCACGTCCACATGTTTTTTGAACACTGCTAGTGATTCCACCACTTCCCTGGGCAGCCTGTTCCAGTGCCTGACATCCTTTCAGTGGAGGAAGTTTCCTAATATTTTACATAATTTTGGTGCCTTACATTATGAAACTGCCTCCCTCCTCCATGCACAGTAAGTGCAGGCCACGCAGTGCTGGCCCCACACAGCTGTCCCTTGGTGGGCCACCAAATGTCTGCCACTGTCTGAGGGGTAAATCCCATAAATAATTCCAGAATTAGAGAATTTCATTGGAGAATGGCTTTGATCATCCTCATGTTCCCTCTACTGTTCTATCACCACAATGGCTGGGAGGTCACAGCACCTTCTGGATGTCCTGGTGGCATCTTGGCTGTTCCTGGGAAGTTTGTGCCCAAGAGGTGAAAGCCAAAAGAGCTTTTTGGGAGGTGGGGCTTCTGAACAAAGTCGTGGTCTTTTTTTAAGGTCATGGGTTTGTTTGATAAAGACAACAGTATGGATGCAAATATTGGGATTCACCAAGGCATGTCACTGAGCATTGTGTGACACTTGGGTTTTAAATTAGCATTAAATGGAATGAATAAGGCATAAATTTGATGGCAATATTAGATAAGGCATGCGCTGGTCTTTGAAGTTTGTTAATGAGCTGGTTGTGACTGGGAAGATGTAAATTACTGAGAGCATTTCCAGCAGGAACCTGAGGAGCTGATGATTCATTCATCATTTAATATTGTTGACTCTAATCTAGCCAATAACACCCAACATCTGTGCCGGTGAGGAACGCAGATGACGCAGCGTCTGCGAGTGTGTCACTGCAGTCTCCTCGCTCAGGGAACTTTGCTGTGGCTGGGTTCCTACAGGTTCACCTCTTGATCTTGTCTGACTGTCAAGCCTGAGAGGGAGCCACTCATAGCCAGGCTTTTCCTGGGGCTATGGCATCAGGAAGGCACCTTCCCATGGGGATTCCCTCCTGCCTTCAAAGACGACATCTAATGCTGTTACTGTGGCCACTGAAACAACATTTTCAGGGTCTCCCACTGCCTGGCTGCTTATTAACTGGCATGTGTAAGGAATTAGTCATCCTTGAGGATCTCTCTGCCAAAAGGTCAGATCCATCAGGTGGGTTGGGTTATAAAGGGAGAGAAACCCCCCCCTCCCCATTGCAGAGGCACAACATGAGAGCAAAGAGCCAATGTGGCAGGCGTGGATCAGATGGCTGAACATGAACATGAAGAAGATGTCATCCCTTTCCATGCCTCCTCATCTGAAAGGATGTGAGGGGCTCACAGCAGCTCAAAGAAAGGTTACAGAAATGAGGCAGGAGCTGGTAAATGTGGACAATGGCAGTTCTCAATGGAGTTCAGAAACTCAGGATGTCACACTAAGCAAAAGAAGGTCATGAAGCAAATCACCTGTGGTGTACAGGGAGTTCCAGCTCATCAAGGGCTCAACACATGGTGGTCAAACTCAACCTGGAGCAAAGCATTACTGAAGGTGCTTGGGCATGGAGATAATCTTCCAGGGGATTTTGGGGATGAGATTGCATGCAGGTCTTTGTTGAGGTGTCATGCTGCAAGAGTTTAGCTTGTGATGTTCATGGAGAACATCATCATGGATGGATTGGGAGAGTGGGCTGCTGCTTCTGCAGGTGCTCTGAAAGCCATCTCCCTCTTTACTCCAGCAAGAGCTACAGGGTCTGCTTTCTGTCCAGGAAAGGAGGAGAAAAAACAGAGAATAACCTGTATTTAACTATTCTAGAAGGAGTCACAAATAGGCCAAGAATTTTTGGTTTATGTTTGCCCAGTTACAGCTCCTTCTGGCAAGGTTTAATTTGTGTGGTGTGTTTGCAAAACTTTTGAGCCTTATAGCTGGGGGTGAAAACATTCCCAGGAAGGTCCATGAGGTGGGTGCAAGGCAGGATGCAAGCAGGGCTCCAGTGTTCATCTGCCCTCTCTCAGGAATGACAGGCCTCAGCACAGAGCCTGTCCATGGAATCATAGGATCATAAAGATCGGAAAAGACCTTTAAGGATACATCCCTTCCCAGCTCCTCTTGCCCTGAACACTTTGCAGGGCAGGAAAGGAGCACTCTGGAGCCCCAGCCCGTCACAGGAAAGCTGCATTGCCATGACATTGATTATAGACCTGAAGCCTTGCACAAGCTCTTGAAACCAGGGTGTTCCCCTTATGCATGAGGAAGCTCCATCTGCTCCCCACAGCTGGAGGCCCTACAGCCTTGGTACCAACTCACTGCCATCAGAGTTGCCATATAACCATCTGGGGGGAGTTCTGAGCACCGGCTGACTGCACCATGGTTTTGTTCGCAGGAGAGAGTTCTCTGAGCTGCTGGAGAAGTTCGGCTCCCAGAGCAACACGGGCTCGGCGCGGAGCTCGCCGATCCTGCACGGCGGCAGTGAGTAGCTCAGCAGTCTTTGTGGGGGGAACTGAAAGCCCCTCTCTCTGCAGAAAGTTTCCTTTATCCCAGTGTCTTTCTGAAGGAGGTGTGGTTGGATTTGAGTAGGTGTTGGAGTGGAGGTTTGAGGAAAGCTCCTTGTTATTGCAGACCCTTGCTGCATGCCCAGAGCGCAGCCACTGCTGCCACGGGGTGATCAAGGGAGACTTGAGTTGGGGTCGTAACCACTCCCCTGACCCCCAGATTCTGCCTAACTGATGTGCTGGGCAGGTGACTCCATGAGGAGGTGCAGCCGTAGACTTTTGCTCTGGATTTCAAGGCGTTTCAGCAATAATTAATTCAAAGATCATTATTTTTCATTTGCAAATGGGAAATGTTTAATGAGATGCAACAAGGGTGACCTAAGCAAGGTGCCAGCACACAAAGCCATGTGTGCCTGGGGAAGGAAGCTGTCCCTCCGCCTTGCCATCCCACCAGACAGCTGCTGGCCCCTCCCCTGTGGCACAGGTGTGTAGGGTTGGCAGAGGGGTGACAGTCCCACGCTGGAATTGTGCCAAGGAGGCTGAATGTTTCCTCTCCTTCAGCCCTATCCCGATGTCTTTAACCACCATGTGGCTTTCCCAAAAATCTAGGGACGCAGTATCAGCTATGAGGGGCAGAGCAGGGGGGAGGGTGATGCTGGAGTGGCTGTGTGCCCTGGACTGACTCTGACTTTGCTGTTGAGGTCGATACCTGGAGAGCACCTCCTCGGGCTCATCCTCACGCTCCCAGAGCCCACTGCTGCTGAGCCCTGCCAACTCCCACGGCCCCTTCATCGGGAACCCGGCGCACGCCCCTCACGCACAGTACGTACAGATCCCACCAGCCTGGCCCGCTGGGTCATCAGGAGACCACCAAATCTCACAGGGGTACACCCAGTAAATAATTCCAGTGCTTGCTGAACAGTTTTGTTCATCCTTACGTCCTCTCTACTCTTCTGTCACTGCAATGGCTGGGAGGCCACAGCATCTTCTGGATGTGGTGGTGGCATCTTGGCTGTTCCTGGGAACTTTGTTCCCAAGGGACGAAAAGCTCCCCAGCTGGGACAGTCAATATGTCTGCACCATGGTTAACCACGCAGCAGCTCCTCTTCCTCCCCTCTGAATCCCAGGTTTACAGACAGCTGAGAGGGCCCTGCACATCACCTTATAAACCATGAGCAGAGTGCTCCTGCAAGGCCGGTGCTGCTTTCAGGAGGTGTTTTTGGAGCTTGTTTCCTATTGCCCTGCTCCTGGCATGTTGACCCCATGCTCCAAGAGCACCAGCACCTCTCCATGCAAACATTCCCGATGCCCTTTGCTTTGGGGTCAACAGCCTGCAGTCACCGCATCCTTTGGTGGCCAGAGCATCTCCTGGAGTGTGTTTTCATGTGGTCATCTGCCCTTGCACATTCCGCAGGGTCAGAGGTTTGGACAGGCAGAGCTGGTTTTTCTGCAGAGTCTTGTCTCTGGGGCCCTTCTCCAGAGGGACAGCTCGGAGGGTGTTCACAGTCATGGAATGGGGACCATTTGTCCCCAGGGCTCGCAGCTCCTCTCCTTTGCCAGCACAAACAAGCCAAGTTGCTGGTAAAGAGAATCAGCCCTCACTGCAGAACCAGTAAATCCTCTTGCTAAATACCAGCTTATTAGGGATTTGCAGAGGACAAATATTTGGCACCAGAGGTTTAAGCTGCTTGCATGGAGTGAGAGACCCATGCAGAGGAGAGACCAGATCATCTACTTGGCAGCTGGTTTGGACAAGCCATCCTTACGGTGCTGTTAACTCCCTCCAGGCTGAGATGTAGAATCCAGAATGGGTTGGGTTGGATGGGACCTCAGAGATCATGTCATTCCAACACCCCTGCTGTGGGCAGGGAAATGGGCATTTAGGCTAGAGGGGCCTGTCTTGGTGGCCTCCTTGCCATGCTGTGCCGTGTTCTGCTTGTCTCCATGCTGGTGCCAGGCCCCAGGAATCACAGACCACTGGTTTCAGCTGAGCATTGGTGGTCAGCTGAGAGATGTAATTTGGGCCACAGGTCTTTTCATGCATGTGGCTGCCACCCCTTCTGCTCACCACAGGTTGTCCCCAGGCTGTGACTTCTCATTGTGGCATCACCTGAGGTCCTGCCACTCCACTGAGCAGTGGGAGTTGGATACGATGCAATCTCACCAGGCAGTGTCTGACATTTTGGGTTGAACAGAGAACTTCATTGCTATATTTCATGACATCATCTCCCTAAGATCATTCACCTTAAAGTGATGTTTTTTCATAAGACTAAGGCACACGCATCCCTTGCACTGGGGTGTCTGACCACCATGGCACTGCTGGGAGCATGTGCTGGTGTCACTGCGGGGCACAGGATGCACAGCTGCTGGTGTGTCTGAAGTTGTAACACGAGGAGCCCGTGCAGACTCTTTGGGCAGTGGCTGCTGTGGAAATAAACTGAAAAGCAAAAAGCCAGCTGCACCCACCAGCTGCACCCATCCCATTTGGAGGAAAAGGCTTGCTGATCCGTAGACACCACCAAATCCTTCCCCAAATCCCCAGTGTTGCGGTGCTTCCCATGGGAGCTCAGTGACATCTCTGCTCCCACAGCTCTGCTACTGCCAAACCTCCCTCCTGGCACGGGGCCACCGCTGTGGCCGGGCCTTGGTGGCCTCTTGGGTCCTGTCCAGCAGCTCTTGGAGGGAAGGGTCCAGCCTGTTTGCTGCTCCTTTTCATCCTCGACTGGGCGACCCACCTGCCACAGCAGCAACTCACAGTGTGGTGGGTGTTGCTGTAAAGGATGCCCATTTCTTAGGGCATCTTGCAAGATTTTGGGTCCAAACCCTGGTTAAGACACACCCAGCTGTGCATCCCAAGCCTCACTTTGATGTTTGCTAAGAGCTGCTTGATAGCTGATCCATCTGTGAATTGCTGTCTGGTGATTTAGCTGGATTCAAGCAACAACTGTGTCGATCCTTTGTGTGCTTTTGGCCATAAAACCAGGAATGCCCATTATATTCTGGTTAAATCTTTAGTTTCTTCTCTAAATGAGTATTCCCCTATTTGGGATTAGGGGAATCAGTCACCTTCGCAACACTGAACGTCTGCCAAAGAACAGGAGCCCTCACCTCCCCTTTCCAACGGCTGGTGGAAGAAAGGATGCAAATAAAAGGTTGGGAGAAGGTAGAAGGATCACGCATGGAAAGAAATCCAGGCAGAGTTTGTTCACGATATGGGATGATAACCCAGATGACCTCGAGTCACCTGCTGACCTCTCTCCCTTGCAGCTACTCCATGGACTCAGGAATCCAGAGCATTTCTATAGCAAACTCCTCCGGCTTGGGGCTGACAATCAGTGGTGGATCCAACAGGCCTGACGGGCCCATGATTTACGTCCAAGAGCTTTCGCCAGATGGGGACTGTTACAAGGTACGTCAGTGTGGAGACCCTCGGCAGCTCTGCCATGGGGCCCTTTCCTAGAGGCTATGGCTGTTCTGAAGCAGCTTTTGCACGAGTAGGTGGATAATTGCATGGACTAACGAGGATTTGTTTTGCAGGAGAAGGCTTTGGGCAGAGATATCCCTTCCCAATGCTGTGTCTTTTTCCCTGTTTGTTTAGGATGGTCGGCTCCGACCTGGAGACCAACTCATCGCTATCAACAGAGATTCTCTGGTGGGCAGCACGCATGAAGAGGCCAGAAAAATAATTGAAAAAGCCAAAGTCAGGTAGGCATAGAAAGTATTTCCTGTCATCATCAGGTGCTGTTGAGGCTTAGGCAGAACACCTCAGGTCATACTAAGGCTTGGCTTCAAGAGCACTATTAGTCTTAAATGATGCTTTAAGGTGGTCACATAAGGAAAGCTTGAAGGCATGGATCATCCTGAAGTGTAATCCAGACTTCCCAATGTTCTGGGCCTCGTGACTATCTCCTACCACTGCCCAGCAGAGCTTTGAAACAGATCTGAAGTTAATAAAAGGGGAAAAAAGGAGATTCAGGAGAGATCTTACAGATCTGTACAGGAGGGTGGAGCCATGTGGGGGCTGGGCTTTTCTCCCAATTAACAAGTGACAGGACAAGAGGAAAAAGCCTCAAGTAGTGCCAGGGGATGTTTAGATGGGATATTAGGAAAAACTTCTCCATGGAAAGGGTTGTAAAGCCCTTGGCACAGGCTGCCCAGGGCAGTGGTGGAATCACCATTCCTAGAAGTGTTCAAAAACCATGGAGATGTGGCACTTGGGGACATGGGTTAGTGGTGGCCTTGGCAGTACCGGGGGAATGGTTGGACTCAAAGATCTTAGGGGTCTTTCCCAAACTTAACCATTCCATGATTCAATGGAATGCAGCTGGTGGAGATCCAGCTGCACTGGTGCAGGCTACACAGGCTTAGGTGAGGTTATCCTGCAGACAGAACCACAAGCATGGGAGCTCTGCAAATTTGTGCCTTTTGTTTTGTTGATATGAGGTTCTGTGTTTGTTGTTTTTGAAGACACGAGGGAAGCACAGAAGTGGCCTTTATTCCTGGGAGGGGACGGTTACATCCCGGACTGTCCGTCCACAACAACATCACATCCCCACCTCCGAAGGCTGTGGGAAATGGCCTGAGCTCCTGCAGGCTGAAGGTCCACGTGAGGTCCCCAGAGGTAGGTGGAAGTTCATCTCTAACAGACATCAGTCCTGGGATCTTTCCTTGATCAGAGAAGTCTTCTTTAGGGACTCCCTGGTAATATTTCTGGAAATCCAGTGGAAAGTCTGTACTGTTGATGTATTTACCTGCAGGCAGGTGTTTTAAATCTGAAATAATTTCTTCTCTCTTGGGTTTGAGACAGAGATGGCTCTGTGGAGGTAATGACAGGAGTTTCATCTCCAGGGCCTGCATTCAGACCTGTTTCAGAAGTCTCGGGTTTAAAAAAAACAAAGCCCTTCTGTGGATAGCAACCTGCATCTGATTGAGCACCAGTCATAGGGCTGGAAGGGATCTCTGGAGTCAGTTTGATCTAGGCTCCTACCCAAAGGCAGGAGTAACTCTTTATTCTTCAAGTCCTCTGATGAGGATGAATCCCCAGCGTTCCTGCACAGCCCATTCCTGCTCCTGCCTGCTCTAATGATAAGCCAGGCTCATTCCTGCTGCAAAGCCAAGCTCCACATCGCATTTGCAGAGAAGTGCTCGAGCTGTGAATGGCTGGACAGGGTTTATCCACACAACCCTCAGGGTTTGCGGCTCCGTTCTGTGCATTTGTCGCTCCCCTCCTGGACTGGTGCCATGCTGGGTGTCCTTTCTGCCCTCTTCCACACAAATTTCCTCCAAGAGGGGCTGGCTGGATGTTCCTTTCATACAAGACCATTCACAAAACATCTCGCTTTCCAGCCCTGTGGGGACACAGACTTGAATGAATGTCACATGTGTGTTGCCTTTGGGTGCACCAGGCTGGAGATGTGCCCTAGAAAGGCACCAGAGTCCCTGGAGCTGTGGCTGAGTGGTGTGGTTGGACCCCTCACCCCCAGCTTGTGTGATGCTGTGTACTTGTATGAAATCACAGCTGGCTGGACTGAAATGGCTCCTTTCCTCACTTTGCTGCTGAAAGATGGAATTTCTAATGAGGTCTGGGCTTCCACACCAGGGAAAGAGTGCCCAGGCACCCGTGCTGCCTGTCTGTATGTCCTCACACCAGTCCTGTGCCCCTCTTGGCATCCAAGTCCCCAGCTGTGCCAGAGCTGTCTCGGTGGTGCTCACCCCCAGATTGTTTTTCCCTCTTCCTTGTGCTTTCAGCCCTGACATAGCACATAAGAAAGGGTGTGAACTGATCTCGGCTTCCTGCCCTGCTCACTGGGATAATTATGGGTTTGGGGTAAATATTACACCTGGCTGTGGTCAGACTCGGGACCTCCCTGCTGGGTTGGATGCAGAGCTTCAGGGAGAACCTCTGTGGAGAAACCAGGCAAGGTCAAATCCAGCCTCGGTGCTCAAGCACAGTCACAGTAAGGACAGAGTCATTTGTGTGTGACCAGAGGTTGTGGGGTGGCTCAGCCTGTGCCAGGTGCTCCCAGAGAAACCCCTGGAATCTCTTTAGGCCCATCTGCACAAGAGGTGTATGTGGTGCCCTCATGGCTCTCTCTTGAACTCCTCTATCTTCTGCTCATTATTTACACCAACAGATTCTTCTTAGCGACTGTCTGTGCCATTTTGTCTTGTTTTTCTAGAATAGACGTGAAAATCCTTTTCCTGTGCCTTCTTTGTCACCGGACATTTGCCCACCAGAGCTTACGGTCTCAGGTGAGTCCTGCTCAACTGTTCTCCTTGTGTGGGTGACAAACAGCTGTGGTTCCTCAGAGCTGAGGATCGTGAAATTATAAAATCACAGAATCACAGAATGGTTTGGGTTGGAAGGAACCTTAAAGCTCATCCCATTCCCCCCCCTGCCATGGGCAGGGACACCTTCCACTGTCCCAGGCTGCTCCAAGCCCCAGTGTCCAGCCTGGCCTTGGACACTTCCAAGGATCCAGGGGCAGCCACAGCTTCTCTGGGCACCCTGTGCCAGGGCCTCCCCACCCTCACAGGGAACAACTCCTTCCCAATATCCCATCTCTCCCTGCCCTCTGGCAGTGGGAAGCCATTCCCCTTGTCCTATCACCACATTTTTTTATCAGTGTTTATAGTGCTGGAGTGGAATTTAACGGGGTGATAATGACACTCAGCCTGCTCAGAGAGAGGGCAGGCAGCAGCTTGGTTTACTCAACGAGTAGTAATTACGTCCATGTTTGCCCAGAGTAGCAAAACTCTTTACTAAGGCATTCGAGGACTGAGGTATTCACAGGAGACAAATTCCTCCACTCTCAGCCTGTGGTTCATTTGCAGCAGGGGCTTTGCCTACCTCAGACATGCAGCAGGTTCTCCACAGGCCATATCCCCTTCTGGTGGGAATGGGGGGTCTTGGACACACATAAAAGCAGGCAGGTAATGATAGCTGGGATGTACACAGCAACCCTGGGCTCTGAACAGGCTTTGAGGATGCCCTCAATTGGCCAAATTGGGAAATGGCTTAGAGCTGTGATTAAATCAGATTTCTCTCTACATCCAAGCTTCAGTTTTTGCTTATTTTTCCATGCTGTGTTTCATCTCCATGCTCTGGGTCTCCTGAGCTCTTACCTTTTGTGAAGAGACCCACTCTGTTCATCCAACAGTGTGACAGCAATGGGGGGTGAACCTGAATCACCCTGCAGCTTCCCAAATCCCTTCATACTATTGAGGAAACGTCAATAACCCCCAGAGCCCAGGGAGACAACCTCCACCAAGGTACCCCATATCCCTGTGACGTGAGGGTTACTCTTGCCCCGAGGGAAAGATGGACTTCCCCAACAAATCCTGAGTAAGTGCTGCCCACCATTCTTGCAGCCTCAAATCCAACAGCCCTTCCTTCCCTGGGGCATTGGCTCTGCCTACAAATCCCTGGGCCTTGCTGTAATTCCCCTCTGGAAGGCTAAGTGCAAGCACTGGAGGTAAATCGTGTTTAGTCCATACCTGGGATCAGCAGGAGATGGAGCAGCTGCTCCCAGGGATGCCTGGCTCACCTTGGGCAAGCTCAGCAGCTTCAGTTCTGCCATCCATGCTCCACTGGAAAGGCCCTGGGACAGGGATGTGCTCCCTGCCCTGAGCGCCCTGCAGATGCCAGGGAGACTCTCAGGTGGCCACCACGGACAGCCAGTCCTGGTGATGGGGACAGAGATTGCAGATTGTTGCTGCAACCCAGCAACAGCAGTGACCCGACCATGGCCTGATTTAGCCAGGGGATTTTATCACTCCAGGATTTGAATGTGGAATGCCGAGGAGGCTTTGTGTCAGTGTTGGCATCCATGGAAACACACAACTGGCTTTGAAAGAACAGCCAGGCCGGGAGCCTGGGCCAGTCAGTGCCTCTCTCTGGGTGCCTGATGGATGCTCTGGATATGGCTGAGCCAGAGCTGACAGCAAAGCCACATGGAGCTAATCCTGATTAGCCACGGCTCCAAGGGGAACGGCTCTGCCCTTGAACTTGGAGAGGGAAGTGGTGGTGGCCGATCCAGCAAACCCATTTGTTACCTCTTGCTGCTTCCCAGCTGCTGGCCTCAGCAGAGCAGATGGATGCCTGGATTAGGAGGATTATGCAGCACCTCTGCTGCTCCTCACTGCCTTCTCCTGGCACCTGGGCTCTGCCCCGATGGACAGGAGGGTGTGGGGAGAAGTGCTCCGGGGATTCCAGAGGAGCTGTGTTACTTGGCAAAATGGGGCTTCCGTGATGTTAACCAGATCCCAAGAAGGCAAAAGGAATTGCTTCCCAGGCAAATGCTGTGTCACTGGCATGAGAAGGAATTTTGTCACCCGGGCTGATGGTTTGAGGGTGGGCAGGGACAGGCACAGCAACCCTGCACCCTTCTGGAGTCTGGTCGGGTTGTTCGGGACCAGGTAATGCCTTCCAGAGCCATTTTCCCAGGGAATATCATGGCTCCTTACAGACAAGGGTTAATCATAATGGAAAAGGTGGGGTTCCCTCCAGGGATGGAGGGGCAGGCCTTGCGCTCTGGACCTTTCCAGCTGTGTAGCAGTGCTGGCAGTGCTGAGCCAGCTGTTGGCAGCTGGATCCTCCAACTCATGACAGCTTTTCACCAGCACAGCACTACTGCCTCTGCCTCTCTCTGCCTCTGTGGCTGCCTCAAAACACATGTGGCTCCTTCTACCCAAAAAAACCTGCCTGCCCAGCTGAGGGGAAAAGGGTTCAAGGCTTTTTGCAGTCCTGGGGAGGGAAAAAAGTCTCAGAGTGGTGCTTTTCCACATCACTTTTAATCTGTTTGTTCCCATGGGTGCCAGGAATTCTCCAGTTTTGCTTAATCAGAGTAGACAAGAACCAGGCAGATTTTAATTCCTTTTTCTCACAGTTCACCATAACTCCAAGACTCCACAAAACTCTGTGACTGGAAATTTCCAAAGCGCTATTTTTGTAGTTCTTTGTCCCTGGATGAAAAATCTCATTTTAAACCATGCAGAAGCCCGGTTTCAGAAGGATTTGCCCCAGTATCCAGTCTCTCCAAGAGTGGCCTAGTTCAGCCTTCCAGAGCTGGTTTTAGTAAATCCTGGACTTGGATTTTTGCCTGCCACACACACTTTCTATTTCATGCAACAAGAGATCTGAATTTTGCTTTGCAGACACCTCTTTACCCAGATGCTTCCCTATTCATACTTATTTTTGATTTTTCAGCACCTGCTTCAGCTTCTAACTACAAAGCAGCTTCAGGCACCAAGCCCAAAGTAGCACTGGATCCCCATATCCGGCTCAAGGATGGAAAACTGGAACTGGTAAGTGCCAGGGTCCCTCTCCCCAAAGCAAGGTCTCCTCCTTGTGCACTGTGCAGGCAATAGTCCATTCTTCAGCTGAGTTTGCTGGAGGCCCAGTCCAGCCTCTTTAAAGCAGCGGGTGAAACATCCTGACTGTGTCCAAAGGGGCATTTAAACATCCTTTGGCTCATCTTGGCTGTTTCTCAGTGCTCCATGAAGCTCCAGAAGTCTTCTCCTGGCAGCTGCACCTCCTTTAGATATCACACCATTGGCTAAGGTTGTGCCCTCCAAACGTTTTGGTGCTGCTGTCACTGCTAGGGTGATCTCAGGCAGCCTGGCCTGGGTGAGGGAAGGCTGAGATAGGAGATACCTCACCGAGGAGCCATCCAGAACCGCTGATTCTTCCATCATTTTATGGAAAACACATTCCATGGGCATGGAGCAGAGCTGCCCATTTGCTCACCGAGACCCTGGTGAGGGGCAGGGTGCCCTGGAGGGGCATGTCCCAGTCTGGCACCCTGGATTCTTCTGGCGTTTGGGGAGGGGGTGTGGGGACAGAGCCCCCTGTGCGGGGACGCCTCGGAGGCCCCGATGTGACGAACATCTGCTGCCACCCGACGGCAGCGCAGCGCTGGGAGCGGCTCTCCTGAGCCTGCGTAATTCTCCTAAAGCGGCATCCAGGGTAGAACGTGCGCAGCGACCTCTGCTCCTTACGGGGACAGAGCAGGTCCTCTCGGCTTCCAGGAGCGCAACGCTTTAACCCTTTTAAAAGCTGTGTTAGGCGCGGGCGGCTGCAGCGGTGACAGGGTGGGGGGTGACACCGAGCGGCACCACCTGAGGTGGCTTTGGGGTGGCCAATCCCGCCAACATCCCAAAATCTGGGAGCCTGCAGCACTGCCTTGCACAGGGGGGGTGGGCAGAGGAGCAGGAGGTGGGACGTGAAGGGGACAGCAGATGGATCCCAGGGACTTGCTGGCGCTGGAAAGGTGAGCAAGGATCCCTCCGCAGTCCCTTCCCAGGGAACTGACGGGAGGTGCTGGGAGTAGGAGCTGTGTGTGCAGCCTGGCACAGGGGAACGTTTCACTCGGCCTCTTTTCCCAGAGTCTCCTGGGCTCGACTTTGTCTTGTAAAAGCTTTCAGTTGCTGCTGCCAGCAGGGAAGTGGGGCTTGCACAGGTTTATCTGCTTCTGTGTGCTGCCCTGGGGTTGAACTGATAAATATCAGTAGAAGTTAGGGCATCAGGAGTAATGAGACAGCAAATGTCTCCTCTCTCCATGGGAAACACTCTCTTAATAGCTTTTATCTGCCTGGTCCCAAACACAATTTCTGAGCAGTAAGAGAAAGGAGAGGCTGAGCTCTTGCCAGCTGATTCTTGCTAAAATTCCACTGGCTTTTGATAAAAGTCCTGAAAGCTCATCAGAGCTGCAAATCTGATTGCAGATAAAATGTTCTTGGAGGGACGTGAACCTGTGTTCAGGAACAGACATTTCTGTACATGTGCAGCAAAGGAGAGACTGGAAATCCAATCCAAGCCTGCACCTTTGGGAGATGCTGCCTGGAGAAACCCAGCACCAAGCGTCTTCCCAGTGCTTACCCCAAAGAGGTGCTTTTCCAGTATTTTTCTTTTTAAAGGCTCCTTGTTTCTGCTCAAGGTTCTGCAGTATCTTGGTCTGGAAGTGACCGAGGAGAAGAAGAGGCAGCTCCGGCAAAGCCTGACCACGGACTCGCAGGGGACGGTGGCCTACGGAGGTGAGCAGGAGCTCTGCCCATGGGGAGATCTGTCATTTCTGTGTAGCTTCACTGGCAGCTAAAAAGGGACAGAAGTGGCAGGTGAGACACCTGCCTGGCTAGTGATGGAGCCTGTAAAGAGGGAAAGTCATAAACACAACAGAAGGCATTCTGTGGAATTATGGAATCCTGGAATGGTTTGGGTTGCAAGGGACCTCTAAATTCATCTCATTCCACCAGACACCTTCCACTATCTTGGTCTGCTCCAACCCCTGCCCAGCCTGGCCTTGGACACTCCCAGGGATGGGGCAGCCACAGTTTCACTGTGAAACCTGTGTCTCACTGCCCTCACAGGGAAGAATTTCTTCCTAACATCTAATCTAAACCTACTCTCCGGCAGTTTAAAGCTATTCCCATTGGATTTCTGTAAAATCAGACTAAAACGAAGTTGGTATAAGGGCTTATTTTCCTTAAAATCCCAGCTTTCCTAGCAGGAACTGGCCAGAGGAGACACAGAAAATAAAAGCCACTTCTGCTTTCTGTGGCCTTCCAGAGCACGTCTGTCCTACAGGGTCTGCCCCCCAGAAGGCTTTCAGCAAAAATCCCAAATCAAAATCCATCAGCAATGTCCCCACCAGAGAGAACAGTCACAAGGCACCTGGATCAATGTTTTGTGCAGAGTGAGGGATGGGAACCACGGCCCTCTCCTACGAGTGACTGGCGCTGTAGTTTGTGGCAACAGAAATAAGGATGATTGGGGGTATTTAGCAAATGTGCTGCCAGTAAAGATGCTGCCTTTGCACAGAGACTCTGGCTCCTGCTGCAGCCCAGGGACCAAGCAGCATCCAGAGGGACTGGGACAGGCTTCAGGGTGGGACCATGTGAACCTCGTGAAATTCAGCAAGGCCAAGTGCATGTCCTGCACTTGGGTCAGGGCAATGTCAAGCACAAATCCAAGCTGGGTAGAGAAGGGATGGAGAGCAGCCCTGGGGGAAGGATTTGGGGTGTTGGTGGGTGAGAGGCTGGACTTGCCCGGGCCGTGAGCACCCAGAACCCCCCTGTGCTGGGCTGAGCCCAGTGCGGGCAGCAGGGGAAGGGGGGATTCTGCCCCCTCAGGTGAGACCCCACCCGCAGAGCTGCCTCCAGCTTGGGACCCCCTTCCAGGGCCTAAAGGGGCTCCAGGAGAGCTGCAGAGGGACTTGGGACAAGGGATGGAGGGACAGGACACAGGGAATGGCTTCCCACTGCCAGAGGGCAGGGATGGATGGGATATTGGGAAGGAATTGTTCCCCAGGAGGGGGGCGAGGCCCTGGCACAGGGTGCCCAGAGAAGCTGTGGCTGCCCCTGGATCCCTGGAAGTGTCCAAGGCCAGGTTGGACATTGGGGCTTGGAGCAGCCTGGGACAGTGGAAGGCATCTCTGTTCATGGCAGGGGGTGAAATGAGATCATCTTTATGGTCCCTTTGTGCCCAAACCATTCCACGTTTCTGTGATTCTGTGACTGGAAGCTCTGGGACCCTGGTGCCACCTCCCTGATGGCTCCCCCCTGTCCCACGCAGCCCCTCTGCTCTGTTTTCCTTCATGTCTGAAAGCAAAATGAATGTGGACTTTCCGACTTGTCAATTTAACACCTTTTCTAAGTGCTGAACTCACTGAGTTGTTTTTTTGTTTAAATCAGCAACATGAGAAACAGCAGCAGGTGCCTTTTGTCAGGGAAATGTGGGTTTAGCTTAAAATTTTAAAACTTTCAGAACCACAGCCGTGAAAACTCCCCTCTGAAATTATCTGGGGTTTTCTGGGTTTTAAAAGTGTAGTTTTTTTCAGCTGGATAAGAAACAAGAGTCTGATAAAGACTGTCAACAATTCATTTAAGCTTGATGGGATTGCTGAGGAACCCAGGATTAGAGAAAGCTGTCTGGCATCTCTAAACCCTGCTCGGCACCAGTGGATGGCCCCAAAATCAGTGGAATTTTCTCCTAACACACAGCAATTTTCTCTTTTAGCCTGGTAAAAGCTACTTGTTTCTCACAGATGTTCTCCAAGCACTCAGGGATCTGATGCAGGAGGAGCTGGACGAGGCTGGTCTGGATTCCAGCTCCGTGCTCTTCACTCAGCACGAAGTGGCCAATTTGCTGGATACGTCGGCTTTTCACTCCCCGGTCAGTCACCCCAAAGCTCTTCTGCATTGAATCCATGGATCTTCTATGTGAAATCCATGGAATTCTGAGATGGGAAAAGCTAAATTACCATTTTCTGGTTGTTCTAGAGTTAGAAAGACAAGGTGGAACTATTCATTCATCACTTTGTTTATAGGAAATTCTATAAAAGACCTCAAACTTCTCATTTTTAATAAGGAAGTAACAGTATCTATGGGATAATGTGAGGAAGCAGCCTGGCAGTTATGCAGAAGGAAAAATAGCCATAATTAATCAATTCTAAGTAATTTCATTTGGTTCACAAAGTGAAAATTCACTGTAGCTCAGCTCTTTCAGCAATGATGGGGATCAGAGAGTGAAATTCTGTGGGGCAAAAAGAACCACCCTGGAGCTGAATTATTTAACGTGCTTTTGATCTGTTACATAAAAATGCTGACTCCTTTTTGAGGCGATTTTGATTCAATGTGTGATGAGTCCGTCCCTCTCCTTGCAGACCTTTGACTCTCTCAACTGCAATGGCAATGAAGACCTGGAGCAGCTGCAGCTGGAGATGATGGATCTGCGGCACGAAGTCCGAAGGCTGAAGGTGGAGCCTCCCCTAGAGCAGATTTCTTGGCTGGGGCCTTCTGCTGTAGCTCTCCACGGGGGTAATGGGGTGGCCTGTCCCTCTGGAGAAGTCAGCAGTTTGCATTCTGTGCATTCCTCATCACACAGGAGCCTCTCACCCTCCACTCTCCTTAATTGCCTCTTTCTCGCTCTCAACCTCAAAGGGAAACTTATTTGTACTCAAAGCATGCAGTCCCTTCTCAGCAGGGAGTTAATGTATTTAAAAGCAGGTCTCATTAAGAATTCCAGTCCGTGATTAACAGAAGCAGCACCTGTCCTCTCACCCTCACCTGGCTGTCGGCACCTCGGCTGTGTCCAGGTGGAATTCTGCAGGTCACAGCCCTAAAAGCTCTCCCTGTGGGGGGCAAAGTGCACAGAACTTCCATAAAATAATATTCTGGTGGGTGGGGGCATTCTAGAGAATGTCCTGTCATTTGTTGCTTCTAATCCGGTGAAAATATTTCCCACAGTCTCTCCTGAAAGAAGTGGAGAACAGCAAGAAGTCGATGGAGGATGAGCTTCAGAGGCTGAACCAAGTTAGTGAAGGGATTTCTGGGGTACTTGGGGTGGGTTTGGGGGTTGGCAGCCGAGGGGGACGTGGTGTGTTCATCAGAGGCTCTGGGTGCTTGCAGAAAGCGCTGGGGTTCCTGTCGGAGAACCGGACACTGCACAGCAAACTGCAGATGGCCGAGGTGGTGCAGAGACAGGCTCACAGCGCCGAGCAGGACTACGAGGAAGTGATCCACCTGCTGGAGGCTGAAATTGCAGAACTGAAGATGCAGCTGGCGGGGAAAAAAGCAAAACATGTCACTGAAATAGAGGTAATGCAACCCCACAGTCTGGGGAAAAACCACAACCCTTCAGGTTCTTCTGTGGGTTCATAGTCACGGAATGATTTGGGTCAGAAGGGACCAGAAAGCCCATCTCATTCCAACCCCCTGCCATGGCCAGGGGCACCTTCCACAATCCCAGGCTGCTCCAAGCCTCGTCCAACCTGGCCTTGGACACTGCCAGGGATGGGGCAGCCACAACTAAAGTTACCCTCCTTCTATTTACACAGGAGAAAATGAAATAGCACATAGATCATTTGTTGTGTGGGACCACCAGGCCAACACAGTCTCTGGGTCCATGTAATAATTTGTATAACTTCCACTGTCCCTTCCCAAAGGACACTGCTTTTGCTTGTAGCAAATGTCACAAAGTGTTGTTTCCAAAAGGCAAGGCTGGAGCATCACCACCACCTTTCTCCTCCTCCTGTGTCCCTGCCTCAGGAGGACATCCTGGAGCTGAAGAGGCAGCTGTCCCTGGCTGATGGCCAGCTACGAAAATCCGAAGTCTCACGGAAGCGCCTGGAGATCTGCAACAGGAAACTGCTCCTGTTTGTGCAGGTGAGCTGTGGAACTGCCCCGATGCCGCAGCATCACCACGGCCTCTTTCCTTCAGGGTTTGCAAGTCCAATCAACTTCCTGCTCCATAAGCAAGAGGGTTTTTTTCTCTTGTCTCACCCTAAAAAGTCACTCTCTTTTGGTTACGAGGAAGCAGGGAATGAACTCAGATCTCCTCATATCCCTGGGAGCGATGCAAACTCCGTGGTGCAGGTTTTGCTGCTCTGCTCTCCCTGGCTCCCTGTGCTGAGGCTGCTCCAGGAGCTCTGCTGTCAAAATCATCCATGCTCACCTGCCCTTGGTATAGCTGAGGGTTGCTTCTCTATAAATAGGAACCTGGAGAGTGGTTTTGCTCTTCCAGTGCTTCTTCCTCCCCAGATTTCTAGCAAAATCTCACAGTTTGGTTTTTCAATTGGCTGTTTTTCCACTTCATTCCCTGTATTGGGAATACCAGTATGTGTAATCAGTAAACTGGCCAGCATGGGAAGCATTAGTACTCGGTGTACCTGCTATGGCTACTGGTGGCCTGTCCCAAGAACTCTTGAAATCAAGCAGAAACAGAGGAGCAAAAGGAAATGTAGATGCTGTGTCCTCTGCTGCAGAGAAAGAAGAATTAAATGCCCCCAGAGCTTCAGTACTATGTGCTGGAGCCTGTGCAGTTTGGGGTCAGACTTTGGAAATGGATCTCACTTGACCCCACGGTCAAACGTCACAGGATTTTGAGCACTGGAGCAAAATATCTTCCTTTTTTCTCCACCCCTCAGTAGCATTGGAGAAGTCATGAACCGTGCATGGTAATGAGAGCTTACACGTGCAGGTCCAACGCAGGAGCCAGGGGCTGCTGGCAGCAATGATCACTGAAATGCAGCCTGCAAAATTATTCCTTGGAAGAGGATTTTCGTGTTGCATTTCATATATTTCAGCAGTGGTATTAAAATGCAGAATTCAGATGTGTCTGTAGATTCATGAATGCTGCCTGAGCTGCAAAAGGCCTTGAGATATTCGCTTCAAGGGCAATGAATAAGCAGAAGCTGATTACTGTCATATTAAATCTGATCATCAGGAAAAACCCATGGGGTTTGTTCTCAGGAATTATTCATTCCTCCAAGTTTGAATTTTTTTTTTTTTTTTCCTTTTGTTGCATGACAGAACGTTCACAAGGTCCTGAGCACACACAGTCATTTACCAGATGAGAAAAGGTAGGAGATGGCTTCTGGGAATGGTGAACATCAACATGAAATGTCCTTTTCTGACCCTTCTCAGGGGAAGGTGCTTCACACGTAACCTACCCAGAGTTTCTAAACATACTTTCTCTTTGGAAGTGAAACCATGGGAGAAAGATGATCTGGAGGCTGCTGGTGGGTTGGTGCTGGGGGGGTTTGGCCTCTGTTCAGGCTTTTTTTTGGGAGTGAGTAGCTGAAACTCTGGTCTGGTTAAATTGCCCTTGTCAGCAGAGAGCCCAAGCAGGTTGTTTCAGAGCAGCAGAATTTTGACCCACCCGCTTTTCCAAACATAAACCAGGTTTTGTCTGCAGGACCACATCCTTTCTTATCAGCAGTTAGAGTAGATAGAGTGTAAGCAAAGGCTTCACAAGACTCTCAGCTGCATGAATGGCTGCAGGAATAGAGCTCAGGCTTCTCTGGACTCCCCTCCAACCTGAGCCTATCTCCTATCACTTGGGCATAAATGTATCACAACTCTATGTGTGTTTTTAACTGATTAAATCATTGAAAAGTCACTGTTCCATTGATAATGACCATTCCCTTAAAAAAGCCAGTTTTTAAGAGGGATGGAAATCAGTTTTTAAGTTTCCAAGTTGGTTATTTCTAATATAATGAGGGGGAAGTGCTTTTAACAAATTCTAAAGAATACTTTGCTATTTGTCTGTAACAAAGCAATGCAAGGGTGTCTAACAGACACTTGAATGCTGAGGGATGGAGATGCAACCCCCCAAACACACAGAATTTCTGTAGCACCTCCTTCCTGGGCGGCTGGCCAGGATTGTCAATGACCATTCTCTGACAGAAGTATTGATGGCACTTTCCGTATTTATAAGCGTCAACCATGAAACAGAAGAGGATAAAACAGACGCAGTCTCAGACACATCTCTTCCATCTTCAGATCTTGTTGACCTTTTGCTATCAGAAGCTAAAGAACTCTTAGCGCCAATGCTCTCCAACAAGGACGGTAAGCACTAAATTAACCAGAGAAACCTGAATCCCAGCAAGTCTCAGGGATCTCTGTCAGTGTTATTGACAGTTTCCAGCACCTTCCATATTTTTCCATACCAGCTGAGCCTCCCTGATTCTCTCACGCTCACTGAGATGTAATTGCCCTTCCTATATCCATGTGACTCATGTTTGAATCTGCAATGCAGACTGGCAGGCTATGGAGTCAAAGACTTGTGCCCAGGGCCAGAGGAAAGGTGTCTATCCAGAGGAAAAAACCCTAACAGGCAGGAGGATGGTTTCACAGAATCATTGAAATGCTGGTTGAAAGGGACTGCTGGAGATCAGATCTTCTGCTCCAGGTGGGACCATCCCAGTAGAGGGGATCTGCAGTGGGTTTAGCCTGCCAGGATGGAGATCCACAGCCTTCCTGGATGGTGTTCCCTCACTGCTCTGTGACAAAGATCTTCCCAGCACCCAGCCTGGGCTCCCCCAGGGGCAGCCTGTGGCCACTGCCCCCGGTTACACTGGCTTCACTGCCAAGAACAGCTCAGCTCCAGCATCCTTTGATTGCCTCTGACGTACCAGCAGGGGCTGTGAAGTTGCCTCTTGGCCTCCTCTTTGCCAGGCTAAACAAGCCCAGCTCCCTCAGCCCTCCCCAGCCTCTTCCTACACGCCTGGGGCTTCCCTTGCTGGATCCTGTTCAGTTTCCCAATAGCTTCAAACCCAGGATCCAAACTTTCCTTACGCCATCCAGGTACAACTACAGCAATGCTGAGCAGAAGGGAACAGTCACCTCCCCATTTTCTTGGAGTACAAACCAGCCATGCTCCCTTTTCCTCACGTGTCTGTGAGAAAATCAGGGAACAGGCATCCAGCTCCATGGGAGTCTGGATTAACTTTCCCAGTCTGGGACTCTGAGCTGGTCCATGAGCCATAAACTTTTTTTGGCAGCAATTATTTGACCCTGCTTGTCTGTTCACACACAAAATGAGTGTTTGACCTCCTCAGTGTCACATCCAGGTGAATGCACAGCCCCAAACAGGTGCCCAGTCCTTGCTCTTTGATGCTATTCACCAACTCAGCGTGGCCATGGCCCAGCACTGGCTGTGTCTCAAAGCACAAGACACAAAGGAAATAATTGCAGCCTTTCAGGAGCACCTCTGATTTACGAGCACTGTCAGCATTTTCTGAGTTCCTGCCCCATTTAAATGTGCATTATCATAATGCAGCAGCACGGCTCGCATTGGGCATGTTCTCTTCGCTAACACTTGGCTCTGTGCTTCCATCTGCAGCTCTGCCATGGGACAGGGACCAGTGCCTGCCTGCTGAAGGAATCCCAAATTACAAGGAGTAGGTGTCAAAACTGCCGTGGTCTGTAATTTGGACAACACACATGCTAAAAATTCCTGTTTGCTTTGTTGGGGTTTTTTAACCGAAACTGTTGCTTGACAACTTTTGATCAGACAGTCTAGGAGAAGCCTCCAGATGGCCATGACAGAGAAATACTGTGAAATTCCTAGACAGCAAGAGACTTCCCGCCCTGCACGGTGTGAATTCCTGGATTTCTCTTTTGCTTTATAAAATGCTGGTTTTCCTTCAGGCCAGATGGGAATTTGTGGTTCTGTGGCTTGTCTAGCTGGCATTTTTATAGTGCGTTCTGTATAAGGGAGAAAAAGCATCACTGAATATGTTAATCTTTTATGTTGAGGTATCGAGATGCTGTGAAGCTCCAGACAAGGAGAGCAGGATGACATGGCTTTGTTCGGACCTTAAATTGTTAAATTTCCCTGAAACCTCTTAAATGGCTTATATTTAACAGAGCCATTTCCTAAAGTTATCTGAAAGGGCACTTTGAGACCTAAATGTCTCCTACTGCTTTCTTAGCTTAACTCAACCTGAAGATCTGCCAGCACAGTTTTTTGTTTAGGTACAAAGTACCCATCTGCAAATGATAATTTCAAGGTTATGAAAAGCATTTTCAGACAAAGCAGGCGGCCTGCACAATCTAACCAGGCAAGATCTGTGGCTTCCTCTTCTTTCCTAAATAACCAATGTTGTCTTCACATTATCCTCTGTGTCCTTCTCCCAAACTACCTAAGGAATATTTCTCCTTTTCAGCCACCTTCATCAGAAGACCACGTGGCCCCCTCCTGCAGGCCAGACCAAGAGTGACCAACCACAGCCACCAAGCCCAACGGAACTGCCTAAGAAGCCGACATAAATATCCCATAGCTTGGTGGTGCTCCGAACCACGGCCATGCATCCCATGGGAGATGGGAAAGACACCCCCCAGGCACCTCAGCTTCCAGGCAAAGCAGACTGAGATCAAGCTTTCTGACACAAGACTAATTCTTCCCAACTATCCAAGACTTTTTCAGCAACCTCCCCTGCGCGTCTACCTCCGAGTTATCATACAAGGCTTTTTGCTCACGGTTTTGCAGCTTTATAGGAAAAATATTCTCAAGAGGCTACAGAGGCCTGGATTTCAGTGGCAGCCTTTTAGAGCTTGTATTCTGGGTAGTATGAATGTACCTGAGAGACTCAGGGGTCTCCAACAGATCCCTTTTGGTATTTCAGATGAAAAACCAAAGTCTATTTAGTGACTGTAATCAAAGCAGCTTAATCCGTAGCGTCCTAGCTGTCTTGGGATAGGTACTTCTCTTTTTATTCTTTTTGTATAGCTTATCCCAGCTGCAATGCTTGAAGTGGGAAGCAGCACCTCAGGCAGTTGTTGGCCAGAGTGCAGGACAGCCAGCGGGATGCTCCGGTCACAACGTGGCACTGGACACCAAGCCCTCCCTGGAACGCAGGGCAGGACATAGCGGGCATAGTGAACATAGCTCAGGAAAGGTCCCTGGTGTCACTGGGAAATGAGATCCACATGATGCAACACTGAGACAGCAATGAATGGGGAGCAGATCTGAGATGGGCAGAGGTCTGGAAAATAAAATGGAAACACTCCTCACAGGGAGTTTGCTCTCTGGGTTCTGATTGCAGCTGCTGCGTTCAGTGTCTCACACACAAAGACACAGCCTGAGACCATTTTTCCTCCTTCTTATTTTGGCAGCTCCTAGGGAGATGCATTGAGAAGTTGCAGGAAAATGGGGTACAATCTGGCTTTTACAAATAATTTGTTAAGATTACTTCAAATCTTCTTTGTGGGGGTTCAAAGCACGTGGATCCTTTATAGTCTAAATTAAAGGCTTAGGAAAAATCATGACCCTCACCAGTATCTCCTGCACTTGAGGTATCACTGCACTGCTAAACCAGCAACTGCATGGTGGAATATATCATATAAATAACCAGTCTGAAATTTGGGGTAAACTTAATTTCATAGCTCAGGGTAAATTAAATCGTGGGTGTGCATACCTCAGAATATAAATTAAAGGACTTCTTTTAAAAGGAAACATAATCCTTTGGACCGGTCACAGGAAATATTCCCAGGAAGGAGAAAATATTCATCTTGGGATACCCTGTGTTTAATTGCTCATTCCCCAATGGTCTCTGCTGTGATGGAATGATAGCAAATCCTGGTGTTACCTGTGGGTTTGGCCCTATGGCTTTGTTCTCATCGCCTGTGTTACACAGACAGGTAAGAGGTGCACACAGCAAAATCCAGTCTCACCAGTCTGGTGCACCCTGACTCTGGAAAAACACCTCCAGTTCCCCTGGGGTTACCCAGCAGATCCCAATCTGCTCCTGGTAGGGTCTCTTCAAAAGCATTTGGCTGGAGGTGGCATCCTGGGGAGACATCTCCAGCCACTGCTTGTCACACTTGTCAGGGAACAGCACTAACAGGATTTTGGGAAGGAGCAGGTCTCAGGCTGTGCTGTGTCATTTCATACCCAATGGCACTTGAGACAGCGGGGAGAAAAGGGGCAAGCTGTGGGGAAAAGACAACTGTTTAGGCTGCACTTAATCAGCTGGAAAATCAACAATCTGTTGTGGAAATCAACAGAAGTTCCAATACCACCTCTGACAATCACGCAATACTTATCTCAAAACGCAAGTATTGAACTGCACCTCCTTGACTGCTGGAAAGGCACAGACCAGTACTGTCCCAGCAGGGACCAGTTACATGGTCTGAAAGAGAAATCCTTGATGCTGCTTCCATAGTCTGTATTATTCCATAGATCTGTATTTTAAGGTCCCAAGAAAGAAGATTTTGTATAAAAGCATCACAGTGGGTGAGGGCTTGGATGAGACAAGCATTGTGCAGTTGGTGCTGGCACCTGGCAAGGTGTGGAAACCCAAGTTTGAATTCCCAAGGCCGCTGTATTTGGGGTGTCCTGAGCTGGCTGTTATCACAAGAGCTGTGAAGTTCTCAACCTTTTAAACAGCCCCGACAGCTCTGTGCTCTCAGCTTACTGGCAGCCCCTCCAGAAAGGAAACCCTCCGTGTTCCCATCAGCCACTGGAGAGCCTCACGTCAAACAAGGATCAAGCACTGCGTGCTTCCTAAAGCTTTCACATTTCTCAGCTGCTTTCCAATATTTCCTTTGAATTTACCATATTCCTTTCGCCCTTGCTCCAAGCCCAGCAGACTTCCCTCTCTCTGTTAACCCCGCTGTTCCTAACGCCTCCTCTGCAGAGCCGTGCTCAGAGCTAAACTCTGACAAGAGCTGTGCTCCTGGAGGTGACGCTGATTTCCGTGACCCAGAATAACAAACCTGTGTCAGGCTTTACTCCCAGGCAAGGGGAATTAGGCAGAACTCAGCCAGTCACGGGATGACATCTCCTCACAGAACTACCGAGAGGCAAAAGGGGAAATGCATAAAGGAACAAACAGCATAGAAAGAGAAGTTATGTAAATAGGATGTTCTTCATTCATGCAGGGCCTGTCTAGCGCTCTACAAGAGAGCTGAATTCTGGATTAATTTGCAATACTTTTGGCTTGCTTGTAAGGTTGTGGAGATGTGCTGCTGTCACAATGTGCTGTGTTTGTCTCAGAATCTGCCTCAGAGGGTCCCAGCATGACTGCACAGAAATGAGAAGGAGTATTTGTGATAAAAATGAGACCTGAACAGTATTAAATCTTTCCGAGTGGCCTTCCAGATCCTGAAGGGATCCTATAAGAAAGATGGAGAGGGATTTTTACAAGAGCATGTAGTGACAGGACAAAGGAGAATGGCGTCACACTGACAGAGAGTAGGTTTAGATTAGATATCGGGAAAAACTTCCCTGTGAGGGTGGGGAGGCCCTGGCACAGGGTGCCCAGAGAAGCTACCCCTGGATCCCTGGCAGTGTCCAAGGCCAGGTTGGACAGGGCTTGGAGCAGCCTGGGATAGTGGAAGGCATCCCTGCCAGTGGCAGGGGGTGGAATGAGACAAGCTTTAATGTCCCTTCCAACCCAAACCTTTCTGTATTTCCATGATTCCATGATAGAATGGAAAATGGCAAATATTTTATGAGCCAAAATGCAGAGAGACCCCCATAAACAGAGCATGTCAACACACTGCAGGTGATAAACCCTAAAAGATGCATTTAATGAGCATCAGCGGGATCAGCTGTTGAGCTGGAAGTTTTGGGTGTTAAACATCACTGATGGGATGGGTTTATTTTGTATTTCTCTCATGCAAAGCAGGAATTCAGTTCTTAGCTGATGGGTCAGAGGGTGGGAGACCCCTCTGCCTCACAAAATAAACCAAGACTGGAGCATCAATTTTAACAGCTGCAGAAGCAGGGAAGGCAGGGCAGGGAGCCACCTCAGCATTATCTTGGAAGGTGAATGTAGCAGAGCCATTAGCACACTGTTTATCTGCAGTCCCATGGGGAAAGGAACCCAGTCTAAGTCTGCTGGACTCGAGTTCATTTAGGTCTCCAGTTTCATCCCTGCCAGTGATCTCTGTCATCTCGCTGTGTGACCTTGGGCAGCACATTTCATCTCAGTTTTGCACCAAAAAACAAACAGGACTGAGAGTGGCACAGGGAAGGCAAAGCACTAGGGATCCATGGGATGTGGGGGCAACCTCCTGGCACAAGAGGGTCTGTGAGGGCTGTGGGATTGGGTACTGCTGGTCTGTCTTCAGTGAAGAAAGCCTCAATATTTCAACTTTTCCTGGCTCTCAGAACAGCAGACACAGCTTTTGCTCAGCTTTGGTGAAACAGAGCTAGGTGAAGTGCTTAAAAGGTGTCTTTACAGCGGCACGGAGGTAGCAGAGGTGAACTGCAGCCCAGAACGGTGCAGTGGAGTAGGCTGATGTGTCTATCCCAGCGCTGGAGGCTGTGTGTGGAGCCTCTTCTTTCTCTCAGCTCCACTCAGTGACACCTGGACTGAAGCCCAGGTTTAGAGAGTGGAATACACCTCCACGCTGCTTTAAATGTGGCTCTGAAAGGCAGGTGAATTTTACTGCTGAATTTTTTAAAGCAAGCCTTTAATGTTTAAACAGTGCTGATTTTCTAAGGGCTGTTGAACACGTGTGGAAGAGGGCTGGACAGCACCTCCTCAGCGTGACACTGCAGAAAGGGCTGGGCTGGTGGGGTGAAGCTGCCTTTCCTGTCCTGCTTTTCCTCAGGGATCCAGGGGGACTCAGGGCTGAGTCCACCCCGGCAGCTCTATGACAGACAACTGAATTTTCTGGCCTCGCTGACTGCAGCTTTGCCACAAACCTCCTTTGCAGCTTCTTTCAACTGCTTTCATAATAAGGTAAATAGGAATAAGGATACCATGAACAATCCCTACAAGCTTTTTCCTGCGCGTGATGCACCAACGGACTTGAATTGCTGTTGAATTTTTTAAATTTATGCCTCCAGAAGAGGCATAGAAGTTGAGACAAAAGCAGAGTTTGAAGTGAAATGCCCTCGTAATGGGGGAAGTGGAGGCTGAATGGTATCTCCAGACCAGATGTCCTTCCTGGAAGACATTCTCATTTCTAACTGCAGGAGTTCCTGGGCTGGGCTGCTGAGGGGTGAGAACTTTCTGAGCAGCTCCCATGAGGAAAAACTGAGGGTCAGTGCCAGCCCTTGAGGCAAACACCCAATCCTGGTAGGGATCGGACAGTCAGGGCCCTTGGGAATGCCCTGGAGAGTTGGCCCTGTGTCAAGGGAAAAGGCAGCCCACTGACACTGGAAAATGCCAAGGTGACCTTCTGGCAGCAGGAGAAAACAAATGTTGGAAAATGGGAATTACAGTCAGGGCTGCACAGCAGAGAAAAGGATGGATTGGGACTCACCAGAATCTCATCCAGCTTTTATGACCCGAACAAAAGGGAAACCATAACAATTAGGGCACAAAGTAGTTACAGGCTGGTGTAAATTCTGCAGAAAGAAGATGGAAATAGTGCTTTATTTTTCTTCTGTTTTCTCTGAGGAAATTTAAGAGTAAATGAGGAACAGGAGAGAAATACAACTTCTTTGAAAAAGAAAGTTGCATTGTGATGGGAAATTCAGAGTATTTCTTTATTAATAAACACATTTTGTTTTTATTCTGAATATACATTTATAAAGTAGATGTTGCAGGCCTTGAATAACTTTGTGGCTTCTGATGCCAAGTTGTGTAAAGGTCTTTAGGAAAAGTGCTCTGACTCCGCAGGCTGCAGCCTTGGGAGCTCTGACATTTGATGGTCTGTGGCTTGGTTGTTTTGGAGCAGTGTCAGGCTGGTCTCCTCAGTCTGAGATAGCAGAACATTTCAGGAAATATTGCTGATCAGAAATAGCACTGCAGCTTCCTGAAATGCCTGCCCAGATAAGGGGACACTCCACAGCTGGAAGCGATAAGGAGGCAGGAAAAGACAAAGCAGCAGTAAATGTGATGTTACTTCAATACCAACAGGCAAAGGGGCAGCTGGTCCTTAGGGAGAACCTGAAAGGAGGCTCTGAAGGTGCAAAATATTCCCCAGCTGGTCTCCCACATCCCTCTCCTCCACCACTCCTGGTGCCACATGCCCCGCCTGCCCCAGGACAGTCACTGGGTGGTGACAACTCCCCAGCACACAGCCTGACAAACAGGGGCCACTCACCCTGAGCTCCAAAGCTCCCCAAGTCTCACCAAACACTGCACAGATTTTCAAAGTTGGTGGGAGAGGGGGAAGCTGAGAGGTGAGGATGCATCCCAGTGTCCTTCTCAGTGTCGCTTGGCTGGGTGATCCCCTTGTACCTCATTAGAGAGTACAGTTTTGGGAATATTTGCTCAAGGTGTGGGTTCACAGGTGTATAATAAGTCATGTAATAAATCAATACAGTGCAGTGATGGAGTTAAGGGCTGAGGTGAGCAGGTCCCTTGGCTCATGAAGGGCTGATCCACCCTGGGAGGAGCAGGATTAGGTTCTGTTTGGGAGCTGTGGCTCTGCCTCCTCCAGCCCTGACCCAAGAAGGTTCGTCCTCCTCAAGGGCAGGTGCCAGTTTGGGGAGAATCATTGAAACATGGAATATCCTGAGTTGAAAGGGCCCATCAGGATCATCGGGTCCAACTCCTGGCCCTGCACAGGACACCCCAACAATGCCACCCTGGGCATCCCTGAGAACATTGTCCAAGCACTCATTGAGCTCTGGCAGGGTTGTTGCTGTGACCACTCTGTGGGATGGGGTGAGCTCATGTCCACACACATCCCTCGTTATTCTCCCTTTCTGCCCTAACGAGACACCTGCTGGAGACGTGCCCGGCTCTGGAATCCTCAGCACAGGAAGGACATGGAGCCGCTGGAGCGAGTCCAGAGGAGGCAGCAAGATGATCAGAGGGATGGAGCAGCTCTTCTGTGGGGACAGCCTGCGAGAGCTGAGGGTGTTCACCTGGAGAAGGCTCCGCAGATACTTTAGAGCCCCTTCCAGTGCCTCAAAGGCCTCCAGGAGAGCTGGAGAGGGACTTGGGACAAGGGATGGAATGACAGGCCAAGGAAGAACGGCTTCCCACTGCCTGAGGGCAGGGTTAGGTGGGATGTTGGGCAGGGTTAGGTGGGATATTGGGCAGGGATCTCCCCCCTCACGGCTGGGGCCCACCCGCCCCTCAGCGAAATGGCGG
>VWZT01010285.1:246563-294662 GCA_013397055.1 Pachycephala philippinensis | reverse complement strand
GGGGAGGGGGGGGCGTGAGGGGCGTGAGGCTTTTCCCGCCCCGTGTGCCCGGGCCCGTCGTGAGGCGGCAGAGCGGGGGCGGTGGGTGGGTGTGGGGGCGCCGGGAGCCACTATCCTTCAGCCACGGGAAGCCGAGAGGGAAATTTTAGTCATAATCCTGTGGGATCAGGGAGGTAGCTGGTGAAGACCCGGGCAGTGGGCTCGGGGTGGCGGGGGATCCCTTCAGGTCTAAGGACAAAATACAGAGGTTTTAAAGTTGTCAGGTTTGTGCCGTGCCTGGGGGGAGTGGGATGGACGCCGGCTGAGGGGCGAGAGGGGTTCGCTTCAGGTGGGCTGAGCCATGGAGGGGGCTGCGAGTGGGACCCCAGCATCAGCCCCAGCGGCTCTGGAGAGCCGGGCTAGGCGAGCTCCCCGGGGGCTCGGGGTTCAACAAATCTGCCCTGAAACCAGCCCTGAAGTATTTGTAAACTCAAAGGGTAACCCCATCAATGGCTGTTAAATGCATTGATGGATTTAACAGGTTGCCCAGAGAAGCTGTGGCTGCCCCTGGATCCCTGGAAGGGAAGGCCAGGTTGGACGGGGCTTCGAGCACCCTGGCTAGTGCAAGATGTCCCTGCCCGTGGCAGGGGTAGAAGGAAATGGGCTTTAAGGTCCCTTCAAAACCATTCTGTGATTCCATGTTTTCAAGTCAGCTTCTAGGTGAACCATGTTCTCTGGGTCACTTGGCTTAACTCCTCCAAGCAGTAAAGTTGGTCTGTAGATGGTGAGAAGGTGCTTATGTTGATGGCACCACTTGTCTGGTGGGGCTGATGACAGCCAGCCTCTGGTCAAAGAAAATACAGCTGCAAACTTCACTCAAGCAGACTGAAACAATTTGCTGGTGCTTTGTTGCACTGTCGAGTGAGCTGCTGCCTGGGTCTACTCTTGATTTACATGTTAAACTGAAGCATGGGGTCCTTGGCACGAGAAGGATGTGGACTTGTTGAAGTGGGTCCAGAGGAGGCCATGGAGATGCCCCAAGGGCTGGAGCCCCTCTGCTCTGGAGCCAGGCTGGGAGAGCTGGGGGTGCTCACCTGGAGAGGAGAAGGCTCCAGGGAGACCTCAGAGCCCCTTCCAGGGCCTAAAGGGGCTCCAGGAGAGCTGGAGAGGGACTGGGGACAAGGGCTGTGAGGTGGATGAGACCCTGGCACAGGGTACGCAGAGAAGCTGTGGCTGCCCCTGGATGCCTGGCAGTGTCCAAGGCCAGGTTGGACGGGGCTTGGAGCAGCCTGGGACAGTGGAAGGTGTCCCTGCCCATGGCAGGGGGTGGAACAAGATAGGCTTTTAGGTCCCTTCGAACCCAAACCATTCCAGGATTCTGTGTCTCCATTCTTAAATTGTATTTGAGAATTGAATTATTTCCTATACTGTGGATGGATAAATCAATGTGGTATGACTTCCTGTGGAGTAGTAAGGTGAGGAATGAGGGGCTTTCCTTCAGGAATGCTTATCTCCTGCTGCAGGCTGGCAAATATCAGGGAGTTAATGTGTTGCTGTGCATAAAAGTTCCATGGTGATTCTTTGGTGAGAAAATTACCTTATGAGATGGATGTGTGGAAATATTGTACCTGGAGCTTGTTGTGATACACACATGGAAGAGAAACAGCTCTGAGGGCAGAGTGCTGGACACTGTTCCCTTTCCTTCTTCCCCTCAGCCAAAAAGACTGTTCCTTATTGTGTGGTCAGGAATGTGTAAATGTTGTTGTTTGGGTGTCTGTGTTGCTTTGCTTTGCTTTTGATCCACGCCAGGACTCCAGGTACCTCTGCCAGCTGTAGGAGCAGTGCCCAGGCTCCACCTCAGCACAGTGACCTGCACCCTCCGTGCTGCTTCACCTGCTCCAGTGGTGCTTCTCAGGGGGCAAGATCAAGCCCTGCCTGAGCAGATGTCTGCTTCTAAAAGATGGTAAAGGTTTATTCTGGCACCATTTCACCTTGAGGCTTCCTTATATCAAGCTTCAAAAGACTTGTTCTTAAGTTCTTAGGTGAAAAAACTCTAATAAATATCCGACAGGTTGGTACCATGTTATTATTGTGCATGTAAAGCATCAGTTACAATATCTCCCTAAGTGAAAGGCACTCCAGGCAGAGGAAATGTCACACACCTTTCTCTCCACCTTTCTCTAGAAGGGAGGAGGAAAGAATACAGCCCTGTGGAGTGCTCCTTTTCTAACTGGAAATGTCAGCTTAGCTGGGTGCCACAGCTGGCTTACGTAGTGTAATGGTATTTGAGGAAGTCAAGAATCCTGCTATTTTCAGCAGTTCTTTGTCAAAAACAAAACAAAAAAACCTGCTCAGTTCTCTTCAAGATGAAAAGCAGCCACCACAGGTGGGAGAAGTTAATAAAGTCACTTGCTGCCAGTTCCACATCCAACAGGCAGCTCCAGTGTGGAAGGAGCTGACTGAGTTCTGTGCCTGGGTGAGAAGCAGGGGTGGGGGGGTTTGATTCAGGGCTTTCTGTGTATTTAATCTATACACTCAGTTTCTGATTCCCGACCATCTGGCTGTATTCTGTCAAGTAAGCTGCTCCTACAAATAGCAGAATAGAAGTCAAGCATATGGAAAATCCCTCAGGTGCACAGTGGCTGATTCTAGATGAGAAGGAATCACACAGCTAATGTCGCTGCCTGTCCCTGTGCTGTGTGTAGCGATGTGTGTTCCTCACGGGAGCCCTCACAGGCCTGCCTCATGTGTTGGGGGAGCTTTGCACACTGGGGGTGCACCACTGCTTCTGCAGAATCCATTTCTCTGGAATGCTCCCAGAGTTACAGCAAGTGCCTTCAGGGGTCCATAATCCCTCCTCTTCCCACCTCCTTCCCTGGAACACCCAGCAGGTGGATCTCGAGCTTGTAATGAGCTCTCTCTACTTGGCTCACAGGGGAGTTGCTGTGTGGGCTGGAGCAAAAGGGGTGCCCAGGGAGCTGAGGCTCTCTGGGCTCAGTGCTGTTGGCACAGTGTGTCACAGGATGCTCTGTGAAATGTGGTGGCTGCTGCTGTTTTCTGTGTTCAGGTGGGAAAGAATTGAAATACTTTTAATATCTGCTTGGGATGGTTTGGGTTGTTGTTCCTGGGATGCTTGTTAGTAGCCAGATTCGTTGCTTCAATGCATTGGCAACTCCAACCTCTGAGCTTCCATCAACCACTCTGGGCTTGGCCAGCAGGAATTGAGCCTCTTTCCTGTGTTTCCCCATGGATGCTCCAGGCATGCCTCCACCTGTGGATTGGGGTTTCTAAGTGGTCATGCTGCAGTTCAGTGGGTCACTGCTCTTCACCTGAGTTGTCTTTCCTAATACGTTTTTTTTAGCCAGATGTAAATAGGAAGTCGAGCAGGGAGCCTGGGCCACTCTAGAGCTGGATGGATGTTTGAGGAGCAGACATACTCTCTGGTTGGGTGGTTGCCTTCTGGTGGTTGAATATACCTGTTTATCATTTGAGTGGAACACAAGATGACTTTAAAAACACATCTGTCTTTGGTGCTAAAGCCCTGGGAAGATGCACGTCTTGAGCTAATATGGCCCAGGTGCTCAATGGCACCTGAGACTCTTTGTCCTTAACAGTGCTAATCATCATCTTCAGCTCGGTGTGCCATCTTCAGCTCGGTGTGCCTTTCACTGCCTTTTCTGATGGCTTTTTCCTTTTTTTTCCAGGAATTATAGCAGGAGTCCCTGTTGCTTTGAGAAGCACAACGACCGTCTCACAGCTCTGTTTGGAGGAGAGGGTGTAGAAGGTCTGCTGCCACTGCACTCTCCCGAGGTATGAAAGGTTTCTAGGGCAGGTGTGAGTTATCAGCTGTCATTTTCCACAGCTTCCTGTGGGTGTAATAGTCACTGGCTCTTTTTTCCAGCCTTCCCTCAGCTGGAGAAGCACAGAGGCAATAAACCTGTGGCAGTCGGGTCCTGGAGCTGCCAGGGAGCAGTGTGTCTGTCCAAGCAGCACAGTTAAGGCTGCTGAGCTACAGCTTGTGCCATCCCACTGTTCTGTGGCTGGTGCCTCTGTTTCTGGGCTGCGGGTGATTCTAGACTGGTCTGTCCTGAGCCTTCCTGCTGTGGAGGTTTTTGACCTTCTCCTGCAGAGGTGGAGGAATTCCTGGTGTAGCAAGTGAGGTCAGAATAAGCAAGATCCCAGCTAAGTGTGCTTGACGAGGCTTCTCCCGCTCTATTTGCGCTCACGGGGAGGGTCCCCGCCCAGCCTAATCATGTTACAGGTCGTGTTCCAAGGTGCCCCGTGCCTCTTGGCTCGGGTATCCGATACCTGATAGCAGCCCGGGCTTCCTGGGGTGTGCTTGTCCTGCTCCTCTCACTGCACTCTGGGTTGGATGCTCTGCTGGTAGGTTCTCTCTGCACTGACTGGCTTGGCGTGGACTGGCTTTTAGCACCAGTGAGACTGAGAGATCCAGTGAGTCCTGACCTTTGCTCCTCGGGTAATGTGATCCTCTTCAGAGTCTGATCGCTGGACCCTATTTCTCCAAAAATCCCCTATTCTCAGGTACTCAAATTTTTGAAGTCCTTTTCCCTTCGCCCTTGCTTAGATTTTACAGTGTGATGGCATTTTGCAGCAGTTTCTGAGGGAGAATCTATTGCCTATTCATGTTTCACCTTTGGTTTTGGGCTGAAAATGTCAGGGATAAGTTGTCTGAGTGCTCTGACTGTTGAGTTCAGTGCTACACTGCGTCATGTTGCCGAGGGCTGTGTCTGCTGAGCAGTGGAATTTGAGTGGGGTGGAATGAGCACAGTGCCTCCAAGCAGCCGTCCAGCCTTTTGTGTTCCCGATGTTCACGGATGGAATTAGTAGGAGCAGTACAAAGGAATTCCCGAAGGAATCGCAGAAAGCAACCTAATAACACTTGTAAAAATGATTTGTGTACTTCCCTTGAGATGCTGGTTGCTGATGCATGTTTGAGGGTTAAAACCTGGGCAGGAGAGTCTGAGGGAGGAATCCTGATGAGAACAGTGAGAGGTGGCTGGGAGCAGGGAAATGCTGAGGACGGGATTGTTCCCGGTGCCTGCAGTTCTTGCCTCAGTTCAGCTGGAACAGTGGGCATCCAGGCAGTGGGATGTGATTGCCAGCTTAGCATCAGGCATGTTCTTTCAGCATGCTGGTTTCTTTTCCTTCCTTTCAGTGAGCTAAAACAACTGAATCCTGCTTTGTGCACGAAAGCATTTAAAACACTGAGATACGGGAATCTGAAGCTTTCAATGAGAAAGATTTTGCCTATTGATTACAGGTATAATGTAGGGAGGGGGCATAGGGGGAAGAATTGCCATGGAAGCTCTGTAAGGCTCCTAAGACAGGCTCCTTCTGCAGAGTACAATTCATTCTGGCTTTACATCTCTGTATTGGGCTTTAATTATCGTGAGTTTTGTTGGAGCTCCAAGTTGAATTTACTGCAGTAGTGTTGGGAAGCAGCACAGGATGCTGGACACAGCACTGGACTGGGACTGCAGAGACTTGCCCCTGTCTCTGCCACTTACTAGGCAAGATATTCTACCTAATAAATCTCCTCTCTATTTGTAAGAAAGAGTTACAGCTTCTGGTAAGGTCTGTAAAAATTGCCTGGAATGTATTGCACTGCTTGGCATGGGGGATCTAAAATGCTCCAATTTCTCTCTATTACAGGTGTGTGGTAAAAATGGTGCAGAAATACCAGTCCCCAGTTCGAGTCTACAAATACCCTTTTGAGCTCGTCATGGCAGTGAGTAACACTCAGCACTTTTCGTGCTCCAGCTGCTGAGGGCCAGTGGGAGGTGGGGGACTGTGGGTTTGGCTGGATGTCTGTGACAGTCCTACTGCAGGAGCAGAGCCTCAGCTCTCCTCCTTCAATTTTCCATGAAAAATAAGGATCAGTATCCCAGCATTAAGAATGGCAGTTTAGTTGTTAGAAGGGGGGAAAAAACCCCAAGAAAATCCAACCTTCTGTATTTATTGTTTGATGAGGAAGGAAAAAAAATGTTGACATTGTTAGGCAGGGTCAGTTTGTGGCCAGACACCTTCTTTGCCATGTCACCAAATGCCACTCAGTTCAAAATCTGTCCAGATGTGATCTCAATCAGCACTGTAGTATGGATGTAGCTACAACTGGATTCTGAATAATACTGAGCTTTTTGATTTGGTTAAAAGCTGGAAATCTTTGGAAAAAGTCTTCTGTATTGTTGTTCCCTGTCCACTCTATGATTGAACTGTCGGGAGATCTCTCTCCAAATCTGGTTGATTTCCACAAGGGGCGTGAGGGCTGTCATTGAAGTTCATTCACTGGTGATGCAGAAGGCTCCTGCTGACCATGGGAGCTGCTTTAGGCAGAGTTTCTTTGTGATATTGTGGACTTTGTCACAATTAGGTGTGAGTCAAACACCCTTCTCAAAGGTTTGCTGTTGCATTTCAAGGGCAGCCCTGAGCATTTGGGCATTGTTAGAGGAGCTTGCTTATGGAGTCTTGCAAGGTTTTGTTTTGTAATCTACTGGGCATTTCAGTCAGCTGTAGGGATCCCCAGCCTTGGGACTCGCCACTTCTAGCCTGCTGCTTCCTCCATTGCCTGTTCCCAGTTTCTTTAGTTTATGGGAGCCCGGGAATGAAGATGGAAAGCTGCAGCCGTTTCAGGAGGCTGACATGATTCCCATTAATGGAAGGGAGAGCCTCTATTGAGTTCCTCCTGACAATGTGGCCTCAAGATTCCTGAGAAACATACCTTAGAAGTTGTTTTATCCAAAACAGCCTCCAGTCTTCTATTTCAACAGTTAAAACTGGGGGAATCAGTTTGTGAATAAAGGACTCAAAGGTAGCAGCAGCTGAGAGTGGTCGCTGTTCACTTTTCTCTTTGATCATCCAGATGAACACTGCTTTTGCTGACAGTTGAGCTCCCTCCCAAATCCACCCCTTTTTTCCCCAGTCTTACCCAGATTTGCCATGTCTGTTCACAGCTAAACCAGTCACATGCCACAGAATTGCCCTGACCGGTCTGGGGCTGATGTTTGTGGCAGTGAAGCTTTCTTGGCTATGCTCTTTGCTCTCTCAGTGCATCCTGTGTGAGAATAAGACACCAGTACCTGTGGTGAAGATCCTGGGAGCCTTTGCTCCATGCACACCTCCCCACATTGCTGTTGTCTCTATTAGCAGGATAAAGCTACCACCAGATGCTCCTCAGACGATTGGCTGCTAATAGAGGAGGGCTGCCTTGAGACAAATCCTTTGTAAGCTTGTTAGCACATGCCTAAAGGCCAGGGGCTGGTGAGCTTAATTTTGAAGTGGTTTAGTTTTATTTGCTTTCAGTTTTTCAGCATAACAGAACTTAAAATTCCCTGGGAATTGAGGGCTGGGGTTGTAAATGTCATCCTGTAGTTGTGCAGCAAATCTTAGCAAAGTTGTTAGTCCTCTTTCCTATGAACAAGATCCTTTTCCAGGGTCACCCAGCAAACTGTGCTGTGGAGTAGGGAGCTGAATACAGACCTCTTAGGCCCCCCAACCCTTCCCCCTGATGTCCTGTGAAAATCCTGTGTTCCCATCCTGCCGTTGTAAACCAGCATTTCAATCTTGTGGTGGTCCAGGCAGGCAGAGCTGGATGCAGACTTGGTTACCACTGTTGCTGTGTTCAGATGGAGGCTCCCATTTGTGTGGAGGCAGCGAGGATCTCATGGATCTCACAGAGCTGTCAGGTACCAGCTGTCAGTTGCTGGAAGTTTTGCAGGGAAGAGTGGGTGTGCAGTGAAGCTGTTTTGCTCCTCAGCACGTGGCATTGCTGTTAATCTCCTTCACCATAAATCTGACAGCAGCTTCCTCAGCACTGATATTCAGCTGCTTTCATCTTTTCCCCTCAAATGCTGTGTGGGAACCTTTGGAATGCCAAGCTCTCAGGCTGTAGTAGGAAAGCAGAGGTCGCAGGGGTGACCCCAAGACACCCCCATGTTTTACAGATCTCTGGGCACCCTTCAGCCTGATACACTTGTGCTTAATTCCTCATTGGGGGAGGGTTATCCCTCACAACACAGCCTGAACAGAACACAGGAAGTAAGTTGGGAAAAGTATTTTTCCCTCAGAACCTGCAGTGTTTGGACCCTACTATAGAAAGCAGTGGGTGTGCTTTGCTCTCATAGGAGAGACTGAGAAATAGGGCTGTCACAGACAAATCTGGCATGCAATTCCTTGCTTCCTGGCCTGGCTCACACACGTGGTGTTTCCCAGGCCCTTTGTGGAGCCCACCCTCAGGAACAGGAGTTCTCCTCCTTGGACTTGTGCAGAGGCCATGTGTGTGCCTGGGGCTGTGCTCCAGGGATGAGCCGGGGCTTTTCCTGCTGATACCTTTGTTACTGCGTGTCAGGGTAATTGTCTCTGGATTTACACTCTGCCCTTTGCTAATGCTCCTGCAGCTGGGCTTGGAGCATTTGCAGGCAGGAGATTTGATGTCTATTCCAAGTCCTTGGAAGGACATTCCCCTCCTTGCTCTCTTCACCAGCCCTGTACATCTGAGGAGGTGAAAAGGAATCAGCTTAACAAGTCTTTTCTTGTCATTTGGGAGTTCTGATTTTTTTCTTTTTTCTTGTCCTTCCTTCTAAAAAAGATTTAAGCAACGGGTGGCTTTTCCACACCTGTCCAAGGTCACTGTAGTCATTTCCATCTGCTTTGTTCCTAACTTGTATTCACATTAATGGATCAAAAGTATTATGGTCTTCAAACACATATTCAGTGCCTGACACCTTTATCCCTTATACTTGAAAAGAACCTTGACTTCTGTTATGCTTTGTTATCTTGTCATGTTTTTCCTTTCTATTTTATCTTTTTTTTGTGTGTCCTCTTTCAAATGGAGCTGTTCCTCCAATGGATTGTCCATGCCTCTCTGGGCCTCATCTTGTCTTCCCTTCAATTAGATCAGTACATTTGACATTGCATGTCTTTTAATTTTATCTTACAGCCAAGAAAATTCCCAAGTATAAACTTACTTTTCATTTTCTTTCTGTTGTAGTTGTCATTAGAAAGCTAAAAGGGGTTTTTAAAAAATGTTGTAATGAATGAAAAATCCAGAAGGAGAGGTACCTCTGCCACATATGAGTGATGTAAATATTTCTGAGCCTTCTCTGATGTGTTGGAGATGAGAATTTGGTTAGGGTGAGCGAGTCCAACATGCAGGAACCAGAGCTGAGAGAGAGAGATTGCATATTTAATATTATTTGCAATGAATTATTAGGTTAGATGAGATAGCTGTAGCTGGAGGGTTTCAGCTTTGAATGTGGTAGGGAGTTGTGTTCCTGTTATTTTTAGTAGTGCCTCAACCCTTCACGCTCACCGTTGACATTGGACATTTTCATACACTTTAGAGGATTTATAGGATTAGGTCCCTAAAGCTACAGGTTGGGAATAACCCCCCAGAGACCTTACAGGGTCTCTGCATGTGATGGATAATTTCAGTTGCTGCATTAGTGGTGCAAATGAGAAATCCCTGACAACGCTTGTCAATGGTTCGCCCCTCTTGCCACAGTGCACTTCATGTTCAGCTCTCACTGCTAAGAGCAGTTCATGGTTTCTGCTGCAAGAGAGGGATCTTTCTGCACTGTTATGTAAGAATAAGTCGTGATTTTGGAAAAAAAGAACAAAGATCAGGCGTTGGGAAGTTTGCAGAAGCATCAGCTCCCGTTGTATTTTGTGCTTGAGACAAAACTGCCGTGGAACCCCACATGTGCCTGATGTGAGTCAGGGCTGCTTTCTGCTTGACCTCATTTCTTGGTGCTGCCCACGGCATGTGCTGACACATATCTGAGCAGCTGGGAGCCTGAGCTCTTGGACACACACACACGAAGAGCCTTGGTGTGTGTGTCTGTGCTGGCTGAGTGCTGCTCATCAGACCAGGGCAATTCTGCTCCTGCAGCGAGAATTTGGGTGGGGGTGGCTCCTCTGGGGGTGCCTGTTTGGTGTGGGGGTGTTTCTCATCTCCAGCATCACTCAGAGTCTCTGATAGACCTGTGGCAGCTCATGAGTTCCCTGCCTGGGTCTGCAAGTGAAAGCTGCATCATCTGAGCTCCTGGTCTACACTTCCAAGCAGCTCCCTGATTTCTGGTTTTAGTGGCAATTCAGTGTTCGTGGAATCACAGAACAGTTTGGGTTGGAAAGGACCTTAAAGGCCATCCCATCCCACCCCCTGCCATGGGCAGGGACACCTTCCACAATCCCAGGGTGCTCCAAGCCCCATCCAGCCTGGCCTTGGGCACTGCCAGGGATCCAGGGGCAGCCACAGCTTCTCTGGGCACCCTGTGCCAGGGCCTCCCCACCCTCCCAGGGAACAATTCCTTCCCAATATCCCATCTAACCCTGCCCTGTGGCAGGGTGAAATTGTTCCCCTTTATCCTGTCACTCCATGCCCTCATCCAAAGTCTGTCTCCAGATTTCTTGTAGGCCTCCAATGTTTTTTACATTTAGTTGATCTGCAGTTTTTTATTTCACAGGTAAGACAAAGTAGGAAATTATCAGTGGATGGTTCTGTTCCGGCTCAGTATAGTTTGAGTGTCAGAGGTCCTAACGAGCTGAGTGACAAATTTAATTCAGGCTAATGAATAAATGCTGCAAGTTTATTTAAAGTCAGAACTTACTTCTTGTGGAATAAGCAGCAGAAATATTCCTTCTCCATCATCTTTACTCTCTCATCCTGTACACAGGGTCATACCCATGAAAAGCAAACACCCGTGGTCCCAATGTGAGATGTCTTTCTCTTGTGCCTGATCCTCAGGAGCGGTCCTGATGATTATCACTGGATTTGGCAGTGGTCCTCCCTGCTGCCCCTCAGTCATCAGCCTTCTCTGCACTGTTTGCACACTGGCAAAGCTTTTGCTCCTTTCCAACAGTTGAGGATCTGGCCCAGGATTACCATCCAGGACAACTAAAATCAAAATTCATCACTCATTTCACAACCATCCCAACATTGTTTTGTGTCACCAGTGTTAGGAGGTTTGTAGATGCAGGCTAATTGAAAACAGCTCCTTGCTGTTTTGGCTGTCAGGCTTAGCTGCAGGAAAAGAAACTCTGAATGCTGGAGGTCAGGTCCTGACAGCCAGAACTGCTTTCTATACACTTTTTCAAACTTATTTTCCTTTTCAGCATCGACATGCATTGCGTTAAAGTTTTTTAGATTTTAAGTAGCTTTATTTAATGACTCCTTCCTGTTACCTTTAGCAGATTGAATGTATAAAAAGACTGCTTAAATCCTGGTATGCTGGATGTGCTGTCCTCCCTAATGCTGTGTGTCTTAAAGGGTTTGATACTTCACTGGCTGATGCAGTGATGCTCTTGCAACAGAATCTCCGAGCCACCTTTTGCTACTTAACACCCAGACAGCTTGGGGTGTGCTTGTGACAGATCCGTGGTGTGAGAGCTGTGCACTGCACAAGCAGGCTGATGTCTAGCAAGGATCACGTCAGCTCTGTGGGTTTGTTAGAGTGCCAGCCCAGTGTGTGTGTTCACAGCCCAATGTGTGTGTTCACAGCCCAGCCAGGTCTCAGAGGCTGCTGCTGTCTTGCTTCCTAAGTGCTGCAGATGGTTTGTCAGGTCACCTACAGTGCAACAGCACTGATGCACCACAGAGGACACTTTGGGGGGTTCCTGCATGCTGGGTTGTAATTACAGGCTGGAATAGCCCCATCTGGAGCTCCAAGGTGTTGTCACTATTCTGGTACCATCACAGCCTGGTTTTAAATAAAGAAAAGTAGAATCTTAACTAAAATATTTGACGCTGGCTCATAGCCTCTGCTTTCAAGTGTGAGCTCTGGAGGCAGGAGAGCACTTGCTGCAGGGAAGCAGAGCAGTTCCTGGCAGCTGGAATCCTCAGAAGCAGCAGTGAAGGCACAGAGGGCTGTGTGGAGCAGCCAGAGAGGTTGGAGTGGAGCTCTCAGTGCAGCAGCTGCAAGAGTGCCAAGGGAGAGGATCCTGCTGCCCTCTGTGTCCCTGGGCAGCTGCAGGTGACACAGGGAAGAGCTTTGTAGTGTGTCCAGTGCTTGGAAGCTCCTTTGGAGCTGCTGGGATGCAGGTAATGGCACAGCTTGTGGGTACTGCCTGGAATGGTATTGCTGGGTGGCAGGACCCTGGAGATGGAGAGAGAATCAATGTGCAAGGGGGAAAAATGCTTCAAAACAGGTGTTGTTTGGTGGTCAATCCATGTCACACATGACATGAAATGCCTTGATAATAACCTAAGCAATAGTTAAGAAATCCCTGCAAAACAGCATCTGTTTTGTCTGTTATTGTTACAGATTATAGATATGTGTTATAGATTTGTTATTGATATATAGATTGTTGGGGATAGCGAACTTGCCTCTTGACAAGTCCTCCTTGGATGTGGATGGCCTGCCTGCAGCCATGGGCTGTGCCAGGTATTTTAAAGAAGGCAGCTTCCCTTGTCCCTGCTTTTTGCCATGTTTGGAATGTGTGTTTGCCATGACTGCCAGAAGCTACTGGGTTAACATTTTATTCACTTAGAGATAATCTAGTGTTGACTCAAGACATGATGCTTCAGTGTGACTTGAAGGCTTGAAACCCTGCTGTCAAGATACACTAAAAATATCCCCTCATCTTCCTGCTGAGCAGCATTTGGCACCAGGAGCCTGGGAGTGATGCTCTGTGTGTCAGCTGGGCTGGCTCTGCACTGGGGTGCTTAGCCCCGGGCCTTGCCACCTCCTTCCTCGGCATTCAGCAGGTTGAGAGTGAGCAATAGTTGGGAAAGAGCTGACATTTCTCCTGGGATTGCGAGTAGAAAGTGAGTGCTGGTGTGTGCTGTTTGTCACAGCTGCTGGGTGATGGAAGAGCTGCTTTCTGGAAGGAGCTGATGAAAGAACTGCTTATTCATTGGGAGTCCTGGAGAACTGCTGGCAACATCTGCACGTCGTGCCCAGTGTGTTTTGTGGGGGTGACAAGGGTCTCTGAGAGCTTTGCTTTGCCACTGCTCAGACTCCATTTGCTGGGCAGGATGGTGCCGGCACCGTGTGTGGACTAGAGAAGATTTGCACTAATTCCAAGAGTCTGTACAGGATTAATCACCTTCTTCAGCTGCAGCATGGAGGTTATTTCCTTGAAGAATGGGTTGTGTCTCAAGCTTAATCTGGTGGGTGCAGGCTGGTGCAGGGATGGCTGAGCTCTGAAGGGAGCTCCAGTTCAGAGGCACAGCACAAGGAGACACCTCCAGCTCTGTTGTATCACCTTTATCTCGTGTTCCAGTAGTGACTAAAAGACCCTTCTCTACTGAACATGTAGGTGCAGAAGACAAATTATAAACTCTTCAGCAGGGACTAAAAGAGGTGGTAAAAATTAGAATCATAATTAATTCTTACATCTCAACCAGTATGGGCTTGTTTTAACTGCTAAGCACAGTGACCTGCCCAAGTCTGACCCTTAATCACAGCCAATTTGTATAAATTCTCACAGCAGCTTCTGGCAATGACAGAGTGTCCTTCCAAGTAGCCATTAGTTTGTGAGCCAGCCTGTTTGATTTTGGGGTGAATCATCAAGCAGTAAATGTGTGACGTGACACTTGACTGCTGTGTTTTGCTCTTTCAGGTGTTAGTCACACGAGCTCTGCTTCCTTGCCTTCCCATTTTGGTTCCTCTCTCTCCACACTGGGCTGTGGCAGGCAGTGGTTCCTGGATAAGGTGTCACCTCCATAGCTTTTTGTAAAGGCCAAAGCCTTGTGCTGTTTGTGCCCTCGACTGCTCCACACAGGGTTCCTTCTCCCAACAGAGAAGGCTGCAGCAGGATGTTGAATGGGATATTGTTCCCTCTCAGACAGGGGGTCAGGCACGTTGGTGGCTTCCTGGGACGCCTTTGTGCAGCTGCAGTGCAGGGCCTGGCTTTAGGAGCTTTGCTGTGGCCCTCAGTTGTGCCTGTATTGCAATAGATGCTGCTGCTCCCTGAATTGTTTCTTTCACCAAAATCTGAAGGAATGAGGCAAATTATTGGCTGTGGTCCAGGCAGAGATAACACTGGGTCAATGTTTGTAGCCTGGGTATTGTCCCATGCACTTCTCACTGGCAGATCTTTTTCCTCTTGCCAACAGAAGTGTTTCTTTTCTTCCCTTAGGCCCCAAAGACTTTTACTGTGCATAGTCTGCACCTCCTTGAAATGAAGTTCCCTTTTCCCTGAATCAGTGCCTTTCTGTACCCTAAATATGCGTTTGGTCCCTCCCACATTGTTCCTTGTATATTTTATCTTATTTTGTGGTTAGTGGGAAGCCGGTATCTGATCTGTTCAAAGCACGTGGATTATTGTGTCTGGTGTGTGCAGACTCTGTGGTTCCCTTCAGCACTGAGACCAAGCAGTGGGAGGGACTGCAGGATGAAATTACTTTTTCCTAGAAGGCCTGAATCTGCAGAGGAATATTTATGTATCATTAGAGCTGCTCAAAAGCTGCTCCAAATGCTTCCACTTCCTACTTAAAAGTGATGAGGTGTCTTTATCTTGCTTCTCATCATCTCTTTTCAAAGGGATGATGATCTGGGCATCTTTAGCTCAAAACCTGGTATTGTATCTCCTCCTCACTTCCCTTCCTCTGAACACAAAGGTTCCTTTTTCCTGGCGACCTGCACATGGCTGTAACATGACCTTGAGGAATCTCATTAATTAACACAGATTTAAACATTGTCTGATCATGAAAATTCGAAGTGTTTTAGCCCAAGGATGAAGTCTTATCCTTGTCACATATTCAGGTAATATCGACTATAAATTCTGTCTATATCAGGTGTGTCATAATTAAGTTTCTTTGTGCTCTGCACAATGTAATTTTCCCCCCCCCAGCTTTTGCACTCTCGAAGGTCCCATCTCACAGAAGCTGCCTCTGGAAGCACATGGAAGCCACTCAGGACCCAGCAGGCTGGAGGGAACTGCCTGGAGGTGTGCAGGGGGTTTGGCTGCTGAGGTGTTTTGTTTCCTGCAGTAATTCAGTGGTTACACGTCCCTGTTGTTGTGCATTCCTGAGGCCTCTGTGGTGTAATTGATTTCAAGGTCACTTCCTAGAAAACCCTGCCAAGGAGAAACAGGAGTAGCTGTTAGAAAGATCCTGCCTGCTGGCTGTGTCCTGTGGGTCCTGTAGGAACCAGCAGTGACACAGCTCTTCAAGTGGAGGGGCAGGAACACTCTGGCACTGTCAGGATCTCTGACACCCTGGAACTGGGAATGTGCAGGACTTGCAGAGGGCCCCTGCACTGCAGGGGAAGGGGCTGAGCAGGTGGAGTAGGGGGCATGTAGAGGAGGGTAATTTCCTCTTTTCTCTGTGGCTGTGAGGCTTTAGAATGTCACTTTTGGGGTTTGACGCTTGTGGTTTTGTAGAATTTGTTCTTGTTTGGCATCTGGCTGACCTTTGGAGTAATCTGTTCTCACAGATGTGGGGTTTGTGTTGGTTATTGTGTATTTAGCCAACAGTTTAGAACAGTTTCAAACTCTCTTCTCACAAGCTGATTTTCACTTATCAGTGTTGGTCCCATAATCCATTTGGGATGGATATTTACCAGACCATATAAAAGCAAAACCTTGGTCCCAGGACTCTGCTGACTTCACAGTCAGCCGTATCACTATTAATGATTGCTCCTTGTAATTAATCATCCATCAATTTCAGTGGCACTAAGGGGTCTTTGCTGGGGTGCAGAGGTCACTGTAACCAGTTGGAAATATCCTTATCCTAGTTTGGGCTCCCTTCAGTGTGAAAGGAAAATCTGACACTACTGAACCTTTGAGATCTTTGACTTTCCTGCATATTTTAACTTTTCAGCTAGAAATTTTCACTTGTAATTTTTTTCATTCAATTTCTTCTTTGTTGAATTTTTTTTTCATTCCAATGAACTGTATCAAAATGCTTATTTTTTCTTTACATTCAGTTGCACCCAAAAATTATTGGTTATAGTTCTAAGCAAAATATCTTGATGAGTTCAAAGATTCCAAATGCCTCTGTCTTCACTCAGCCCTCTTGTGAAATTTGATGTGTAATTTCAGTTTCGGGACTGCAGAGATTTAAACGACACTTTGAACTGTTGGTCACAGTCCACTACAACAAAAGCACTGACTTTTGCAACAATTCTTTTGTCAGAAGTCTGGGGAAAACCAGCTGGATTTAGGGAAGGACATTGGTGGGCCTGAGCCAGCACCTCTTGTGAAATGGTTGGTTTGGGTATGAGGTGTTAATCCCAGTGGGGTTTAGAGGAAGGGAGGGAGTGGCTTCATGGCACCAGTAATTTTATTTTATATATATATATATATATTATTTGATAAATAAAAATATATATTATATATATATATTTATCAAATACATATATTTATATATTTGATCCTGGTGGAGACTGCAGTCATCACAGTATCTGTCTGAAGTGCAGTCCCAGAATAGAGCTTTGACACCCAGTGGTGGCACAATGCTGCTGTTGTTCCTTCTGGGAAAGGAGAGGCACAGAAGGGAGAGACAAATCCTGATTGCTGTATCCTGGTCAGTGCAGAGCTCCTGCAGCGAGGAGCTGAAAGAGCAAGTGCAGGCAGCCAAAGCATTAAAATAATTAATACTAAATGCTCTGTGCCTTTTATTTCTCTGGGATGTTTTATTGTCCACCTTGGAATCTGAAGAAGCCCAGAGGAGGAAACATAACAATCTGGTGATGGCTTGAAAAAAATGAACTATTCCTCTGTCTTTATAAGCTCCCTCAGTTTCCCTGTTGGAGCAGCCTTGGGCTGTTGCACAGAGATAGTGACTTTGATAAGAGGATGCTGGCTGCACAAGTGGGCTGCTCTCCTGCTCAGCTCAGAGTCTGCAGGGAGGGGAAGTCTGGCTGCTCCTGGAACAGCTTTGCTGTGACTGCAGCGTGGGGCTTCAGCTGTCCTTCATGTGATCTCAGGCATCTTCCCTGCTGTATTTTTAGAGCTGTTGTGCAAAGAAGATTAGCAAAGGACTTAATATCAATGTGGATATGGATTCTTTCTCAAATATGGCAATGTTCCCCCTATTTAGGCAATGTGTTTGGGCTGGTGTCACAGTTATATCACCAGGCTGTGCACTGCCATGTGCCACTGCCCTGGCCTCTCTTCCTGCTCCAGATGTTGTTTAGCTGCACTCTTAGTCCTGGTCTTAGTTTTGCTGGATCTAATGACAGTTTATTAGGGAGCCTGTCTCCAGCTGGATCAAGTCCATACTTAGTGGAGAAAGAAACAGCTGGGAGTTGAGATCCAGTGGTTCATCTTCAGGTGGGAGCCACAGGCACCTGAATTCAGTGGTGGTTTCACACTGGCTCTTGTGGTCTCTCTGTGGTAAGGGGGCACTTACAGGTGAAGCTGTTCAAGTGAGGCCTTTGGAGGATCTTGGTCCCACCAAAACAGCTCTTGTTTGTTTGGAAACTCCCTCAAATGTTCCTGGCACTGCTGCACCCCTGAAAGAGCAGAATCACAGAATGGTTTGGTTGGAAAGGACCTTAAAGCCCATCTCCTTCCCGCCCCCTGCCATGGGCAGGGACACCTTCCACTGTCCCAGGGTGCTCTAAGCCACATCCAGCCTGGTCTTGGACACTGCCAGGGATCCAGGGGCAGCCACAGCTTCTCTGGGCACCCTGTGCCAGGGCCTCCCCACCCTCACAGGGAACAATTTCTTCCTAACATCTGATTTAAATGTGTCCTCTTTTAGTTTAAGACCCTTTCCCATTGTCCTATCAAACTGCCCACACTGGTTGTGGAGTTAATTGGGGCAGCCTTCTCTCAAGGAAGGGCTTTCAGTGACACTTTCTGCAAGTGTATTAAGGGCACATGTATGGAGTGACATGGGACAAACAGCTCAAAAATAGTTGCTAAATATTCTGGTATCCCAGTGGCCTCTGAAGGTGTTCCTAGCATGCACTGTCTGAGCACTGGGACTCCAGTAACTTAGAATGGCTGGCCTGGAGAGACACATTTTGTGTGTGCTGGGACAGAAGAGACCAGCAAGGTGAAGGCTTTGGCTTCAGGATAGCCCTGGATGGTGGCTTGGAGTCTGGAGGGTTGGGAGAGGGCAGGTGGAAGCACAGATAGGAAGTGTTAACTCTGCCTGAGCAGATGAATGTGCTGGCAAGTGCAGGGAAGAGAGCAGGTACTGAGGGGTGCAGCCCTCCTGCCATGTGGCCCTGGGGCAAAGGGCAGGGTACCAGGAGAGGAGAGCTGGGAGTGTCCTGTGGCACTGCCTGACGCAGATCCATGAGCTCCCATCCTAACAAATTAAGTTGCTTACAGCAGTTAGTGTGCTCCTCTTGGCTGGAACCAGGTGGATCCATGTTGGAAACAGTCACTTAGCATGGGAATTTTGGATTTATCTAAACTGGTTTTGTTATTCCCGTGATGAGGAGTGAAAAGCACAGGTAGAAGAATATGGGAAGAGTTCTCTGAGAAGTGTGGCAAAGCAAGCAGGACGTGTCTGAGGGACTGGGAGAGCAGGGTTTCAAACCTGCGTGCTTTGTTCTGGTCAGGACTCCAGCTGGCAGCTGCCTGCACTTCCCTCCTGATACTGGAGCAACACGATAATCTGAAATAACTTCTTTCCCGTCCAGAGGTCCGGGAGCAGGAGATACGGAATGTGTCCTTAAGTGCCTGGGCTATTTTGGGAGCAGGGGACATGAATCTGTGCAGGGGCATCCAGGCTTTGCACTGCTGTGGTAACGGGGAGCACGACGCTGGCAGCCCGGCCCAGCTCCAGCATCAGCACATCAACGTTTGCTTTTGGGGCAGAAAACTCCTGAATATTTTTATTTTTCTGTGCTGTATAAAATGGTGGTGTCTTCTGGAAAATGGGAAGATGACAGCAGTTCCTAGAGGAATTGCCTTGGAACGATGGCAAAAACATCTTATGATGAAAATGTGGAGCTCTGAGAGCGCAGTGGAAGGAGAGCACAGGTTCTCCTCCTGCAGCAGCTGCAGTGGAATGCTGGGCAGCTTGTGCAGCAACCACATATTTACAACAGCAACACAACATGCAAGAGGTTTTTCAGAAATCCAAGGAAAACATTCCATCCTGCAAACATCTTGGGATATAATGAGATGGAGAAGTTAGGGAAGGAGCAGCAACAGTAGGTGCTGTTTGTGCAAGTTAACTTTGCTGCAAGTGCCAGGGAAGACTGGATTTCTGCTAGAGCTGATAAAGAAGCTTTGGAGAAAGGGCTTTTCAGAAGGATGTGCTAATTAGAACAGGGAAGATTTCAGAGCAAGAAAAGAGTTGTTTTAGAAATGGATAAATTGAGGCAAAGTGAGTAGCCAGTAATTGGTGGTCTTACCCTTGATAGTTTAGGGCAACCAGAACTGTTTGGGACATCACGTTTTAAGGCTCATTAATATTAAATATTTTTTAGTATCTTCTTCATACAGACAGTATTGACCTAGAGATTATAAAATTCAAGCCTTTAGCCAGCAGAAATCAGCAGAGCTGTGTTTGCTTTTGCTAGTTAGGAGCTTCCTGATGTCAAAGTGATGATTCCCTTCCTAGTATTCTTCAACAACAGGATTCTGTTTCTGCTTCATGTGTGAAGGAAACGTTATGTTAGGACATGCTTGGCTTGTGACTGATGTGGTGCTGTCCCTGCTTGTGACTACTCTGCTTTAACTTCACCTCTGGGGAAACTGGGGCCAACTCAGGGCCACAGGGGCCTCTGTTTTCTTGGACTTTCACTGTAAGGGAATTAATTAATTCAGAAAGAGTTAAAATTGATTTACCCAGAAGCTGAAATTTACCTTATTTTCACTTCTAGGCCTATGAGAAGCGCTTCCCTACATGCCCAGAGATCCCAGTCTTCCTGGGGAGTGAAATCCTGCACGAATCCAGGAGTGAGGACGGAGCCATCCATGTGATTGAGCGGAGCTGCAAGCTCAATGTGGATGCTCCCAGGCTGCTGAAGAAGGCAGGTGGAACCTTGGGAGCAGAGAGGCCTGGATTTTGTTGGCTGGCTCAGATAGATAAAGGCTCCTAAAGCTACTCTTTTCTCTCTATTTCCCCACTCCTCTTCAGATTGCAGGGGTAGAGTATGTCTTCTTCATCCAGAAGAACACTGTGAACTGGAGAGAGAGAACCCTCCGCATCGAAGCGCACAACGAGACCTTTGCCAACCGTGTCGTGGTCAGGGAGACCTGCAGCTACTCAGTGAGAGCTCTGCTTTGGCTGGCTGTGCTGGGAGGGGTGGGAACTGTGCACTCACACAGAGTGTGAGGGTGCCTGAATGGGTTTGAGCACCTCTGCAGCACTGGGCTGTGATTAGAGACTCTCGGGCTGGGAAGGCTCTGAGTCCTGGGTGTGGGCTTGTTCAGTAGCTTTGGAGAGGGACAGGAAGGGCCTGGAGAGACAGGACAAGGGGGCTTCCCAGTGACAAACTGGATATTGGGGTAGGAATTGTTCCCTGGGAGGGTGGGGAGGCCCTGGCACAGGGTGCCCAGAGAAGCTGTGGCTGCCCCTGGATCCCTGGCAGTGTCCAAGGCCAGGTTGGACAGGGCTTGGAGCAGCCTGGGATAGTGGAAGGTGTCCCTGCCCACGGCAGGGGGTGGAACAAGATGGGCTTTAAGGTCCATCCAAACCATTCTGTGATTTCATAGGGCTTGAGAAACTTCTTTAGGTTGATTGTGATTCTCTTCTTGGAGTGAAAGTGGAAAACAGTTGGTGCTCCAGAACTGCTGGTATTCCCTCAGTTTCGTTTTGATTGGAATTCAGGCTAACAAAAACATCTAGAGCTTGGGCATGTATATAAATCTGGATATCTAGAATTAAACCCTTACTATTCATTATTATAAGGGCCTGAGTGAAGTCTGACAATTAATCTTGCCCATAAATAAGTGAAAGTTTTAGCACCTTGTTTGTCGTTATTTTCATGCTTTCAAGATTTGGAGAAAGGACTTGAGCCTTAGCTGTGGCCTGGGCTGTCTCCCTTTGTGGCTGTTTCTGTGCTGTTTCACTGCAATGGTGCTCTTAGGGCCCAGTCACCATGAAATAGCCTCAGCTTTTTCTGGAAGCAATCAGATCCTGCTTGTTGTTCCTCACACAAATGTCCAGATCCTGTTACTTACCTGCCCTTTTGGCCGCTGGACAGCAGCCCAGCTTCTTGGGAGTAAGCAGTCTGTAAGGAGCTTCAGGCAAGAGGAGGAGTGGAAAAGCTGTGAACATTTTGGATGGTGATGGTGTTCCTGAGCCAGAGATCCCTTGGTGGCTGCATGAGGCTTCCTAAAAACCGCACTAAATCAAACTTTCATCATCGTCAAAGGCACTGACAGGTCTGAAATGCTCCCAGGTCAACTCTGAGCTTGTTACACTTGCTGATTTTGGCTGTGTCCTTAGGAAGGAAACGTCAGCATCTGGGCTTTGAGGGGAACAGGGTGGGAGCTGCTGGCTGCATCCTCAAGATGGTTCCCTGCTCTATTTTTACCAGTTCCCTTTTCCCTGCCAGAGTGCACCGGAAGCAGGTTTATTCTCATCTTTCCTTTTCTGCAGTGCTCTCCGAGGCGACTTGGAGAAATATGATCCTGCTCCTGCAGTTACTCAATATCTCCCCAGGGAATTTGTCCTTTATGGTATCCTTGTGTGGGGGCTGGAGTTGTTTTCCTTTCATGTCAGTTTGTGAACAGCAGCACCTACAGAGAGAAGGCAGAGCCTTCTCAGGAAAGGGTTAAGTTTAAAAGAGGAAAAGATTTTACCATATATAGAGTAACAGAGGGGAAATAAGGGAAAGGTGTATGTTGAGCTGACAGTGGGAAAACTCCCTGCTCTGCCATGTCCCCAGGGTTTTGGGGACGAAGCTGATGTCAGTGACTGAGTCTCCCACCCAAAACTAAAAAAGAAACCTGGTTTGCATCTTTCTTCTTTGCAGGTGTAGGAGTTTTAATTGCATGTTCCACAAGGCCATCCTTGTCTTTCCATAAAGACACCTTGACATGACGGTTTGAAGTGGGCAGTTTCACTGCTATTTTAGTGCAGCTTTTGCTACTACAGTTCAGGTCTGCTGGGGCAGAGATGGGTTTAAATCTTGATTGCCTTGTGCATGTGAAGAATGTTGGGTTAGCAGAAGTCTGGATGTCCAGTTCATGCTGGATTCTCACAATGGGAATGAACCTGGCTGGTCAGTCCAGTCTGGCAGTGCCTCCTCTGCCCCCTCACTCTGTAGCTGTGCAGGTTGAACAGCCAGTGTGGTGCCAGGGCCATGAGCCATCTGCCACCCTCCCAGCTGTGTGTTCTCCTGGCTTGTAGGTTCACCCTGAGAACGAGGAGTGGACGTGCTTTGAGCAGTCGGCCTCTCTCGACATCAAGTCCTTTTTCGGCTTTGAAAGCACAGTGGAAAAGATTGCCATGAAGCAGTACACTTCCAACATCAAACGGGTAAGGTGGGCTTCCCTGGCTGCCAGAACGCCCCAGATCCTCTGTTTGCCTTTCTGTAAACAGACCCAGTGTAGTTTTGTGCCCTTGCTTATGGCTCTGAAACCCCTCAGCTGGGCAAAGGAAGAAAAAGCCAGTGTGCGAAGAGCACAGAACGATCTGCTGGCTGGAGTGTGTCTGTGCAGGGATGGAGCAGGCTGTGCCAGAGGAGGGTGGCAGTGCATGCTGTGGGTGCCAGGCTCCTCGGACACTGAGGACACTGTTCTTGTGCAGGAAGGGAAAGTTCTGGGTGAAAATCAGCGCCCTGTGTGCCCAGAGCTTGGGCTCAGGTTAGTGGCCCATTGCTCTGGGCTGCAGAGGAACAGGGCAGCTAATTGGGTTTGGGAGCAGGGAGATGGGGTAAAAGTGTTGTAAAGGCAGCTGCATCCATAGACTGGGATTTGGCCATTATTGTAATTCATCATTCATATGGGGCTTTCATAGTGGATGTTTTTTGACAGGATCGTGGGGATGGAAGGAGAGCTTTCCCCTCTGTTTATCCCCAGCAGCAGTAATCACCTGTCCTGAGGAAACTCCTGCACCTTGCTGGCTTTTTCCTAATGAGAGTTTTCCCCTTCAGGGCAAGGAGGTGATTGAGCACTACCTGAAGGAGCTGATCTCGCAGGGGATCACGTTCATCCCTCGCTGGAGCCCTCCCGCGGCGAAGGATGAGCGAGCCCCGGCGGTGGGACGGGACCCTGGGGAGCTCCTGCTGGATCCCGGGGCTGCTGGCACCAGCAGGGAGCAGGCTGCCAGCCCCTGCCCGCCCCCGGAGGCTGCCAGCCCTGACGGTAGGCACTGCCCGGGCAGCAGCACTCAGTCAGTAGCACTCACCAAGGAGCTCATTTGCATTTCTCTCGGCATCAGGTTTTTTGTCTGGAGTGTGGGGGAGGAGGAAAAGCTGTTTTCATTTTTCAGGAAAAGTAAACAATGGAACTTTTTTTTCCCTAAAACAAAAGCTGTGCAGGCAGTATGTTTTGGAGCTTAGAAAAAAAATTAGGTTTCATCAGCCCTTTAAGGTATTTTTTACTTTAAACTGGAGAAGGTATTTTCAGTATGGAATTAAATATTTTATCTGTTCCAAAATTAATATTCTTGGGGACAGGTTTGGATGGTTTTTGGCCCTGTATCAGGCCAAGACAAACTTGTGGAATGTCTCCTCATGCATTTTTTCCTCAAAATGCCTGAATCAAACTTCATCTTTCTGTATCTTGGTCTGATGATATCTTCTAGACTAAATAAAATACTTATCTGGCAAAAAGAAATAGGAGGGACCTTTGAATCCAGAGCTGTTGTAATAGAAACAGTTGTTGTCATTCCTGAGAAGGAAAGGCAGCACTTGTTTTGCTGAGTGTAACTAGGGAAAAAGCTTGGAATTTGGAAGTATCAGTAGTTCTGCTCTCACCTGGCCTTCTCTGGGAGCTTTTCTGGAAAAATATGGGAATCCACAGAGAACCTGATTAGGAGAAATGTTTGATATTAAAGTTAACCTCAGAGTGGTGGGTCGCATGTAGCAGAAGAGGAGAGTAGCCCTTATTTTTCTGCCCATATTCCTGTTCAGGAAGGGATTTGCTTCCCTGGGCCTGCTCCCCACCTTGCGAGCTCTGGGGGTTCCATGGGATGTCTCACTTCCAAATGCAATTTCTGTGTTATCCTGCTTATCCTGTGGGTGTCCAGGCCTCCTTCTGCAGGTGATGGCATCTCCTGAAAACCTTCTGCCTGACAAAGAGCCAGCTCTGAGGTGTCCCCAGCCCTGCTCCCTGTGTCTTCCAGCCCAGCTGCTGCCTGGGCTGCTCCCCACAGCTGCCCTGGTTGGCAGCTGCCAGCCCTGGGTGACACATCCCTGTGCCCCTCAGTGCTGGCACATCCCTGTGCCCCTCAGTGCTGGCAGTTGCCAACCCCTTGTCCTTTGTCTCTGAGCTGGAGGGGCCTTGAGCTGCTGGTGTGCCCAGGACTTCTGCCCTGCCAAAAGGCTCCCCTGCTGTCAGAAATGTTCTGTTGCTCTCCCTTTGTCTCTGGTGTCCCAGGCAGAATAATGGCTCAGTTTTCCAGCGAGGCTCTTGTCACTGCAGTTGTGCATGAGATCTGGGACATGTGGAGGTGGAAGTGCCCAGGTCTTGGAGTGGTTGGTGAGCTGAGTGCCAGAGCTCATGATAGATCTTTTAAAGCTCCTGCTGGAGCAACTCAGGGCTGAACGGAATATTGGTGTTCTCAGAGACGGGTAGAGTGATCCAGCTGTGATACAGCACGTGCTGCCTGTGGCCTCGTGCCCCAGTCACCAGGAGAGTGTCCCCCCATCCCTCCCTCCCTTCTTCCAGCTGCTGGAATGAGGCTTCTGAGCAATTCCTGTGTAAATCATAGGGAACCTGATGTGTGGAAATAACTGCCCATCTCCCTCCTGGCTGTGCCAGTCTGCTCTGAATTGTTGTTTCCTCCCTCCAGCTGACAAACTGGACGCTGATTACATCGAGCGCTACCTGGGCCAGCTCACCCCGATGCAGGAGAGCTGCCTGATCCGCCTGCGCCAGTGGCTCCAGGAGACTCACAAGGGAAAGGTGGGTAGGGCGGGCACAAAGGGGCACCCAGGGGGATCCCACCTGGGATGGGGAGCCCTGGATGCACAAACTGGGGAATGAGGGGCTGGAGTTTGACACCACAGGAAGGGACCTGGATGTCCTGGTCAATGTTGAGCTGAATGTGAGTCAGCCCTGGCAGCCCAAAGGGTCACCATGTCCTGGGGGCATTGTCCTGCTCTGCTCTGTGCCAGTGGGGCCTCACCTCAAGTCCTGGACACCACAATATCAGAAGGATCTAAAGCTCTCAGAAACTGTCCAAGGAGAGGGACACGACAATGGGGAAGGGTCTCAAGGGGAAACCATAGGAGGAGCAGCTGAGAGCACTTGGCTTGTTCAGCTGTAGGTGATGGAGCACAGAGCTCACCGGGGCTGCAGCTCCTCCCGAGGGGCAGTGAAGGAAAGCGTGAGAGCACACGAGCAAAATGTGGAACAACTGCCCCTTGGGTGCTTGGAGCTGGCCAGGGAGTAGCAGCCCTTGTTCCTGTGCTGTGCTGGGAGCCTTGGGAAGGTGCAGCTGAACCCTGAGCTCCATGGACACTGGCAGCTGCCTCAGGCCTTTGGGTGGCCTTTGTGGGCCTTGTCCTCAGTGGGTGCTGGCCGCTGAAACGTCCTCCTGAACCCCTGCCTGCTCGCCTGTTTGCTTCTCCTGATTCCCTGACAGAGCAGGCCAAAATCAGGAGCTTATCCTGCCAGGCTGGGCTTTTCCCTGGAGATGCTCTTACCTTGCTGTGACAATCTGTTCTTCTAATTCGGAGCAGGGATGGCCTTATTCCTCTGTCAGAAATTATCAAAAAATAGATCTTCTGTTTCTTGGAAAATGGCCCTTCTTATTTTTGTCCTCTGTTCTATTTCACTATCCCTTCCCTGTTCCTTCCAAAGCAGACATTACCTTTACAATCAGATATGATGTTGCTCTAAAAAAGTCTGAGGAGCTGAAGGAACAAACTGCAAACGGTGTTAAAATTGCAGCAACTCGAAGCTCTGCTCATGGCTTTGCACCGTGCAGGAGACTGCAGCAGTTCCACCAGTGGATACAAAAGCAGGCTGAAATTAAACCTTCGTTTTCTTGCACGTGGGAGTTACTGCTTTGGTTGGACAAGGATAAAAGACTAATTCCACTGTGGAATAAGTCTCCTTGGAGCTTCCTGCCTTTGGTCCAAACAGAATTGCTGGATTTGCCTCTTGCCTGGAGCTGTGTACAGGGGAGGTTTGAAACATGAGAAGTAGCAAACCTTCCTACAGAGATCCTGGGGCTGTTGTGGGTGCTGGGTCTGATGAGTGACAGCTGCCTCTGAGCAGCAGGAACACAAACCTGAATTATCGGATGAAAACTCTGCTGCCTTTAAGCTTGCTGTGATACAGAATTCCTCTAAATACTCCTGGGATCCTCCTTGGGAAGGCTGCCCTCTCCCTTCCAGGACATACTGATGCAATGTTAGAACCAGTGTTAATCTCCCCCCTGCTCCTCAGGTGCTTTAAGCTTGGTTTAGGCTGCCTGAATGCTGCCCATTCTTTAGGTGAGTCAGTTCTCACCATCTCTTGCTTGTGAATCTGAGATTGCTCCCTCCTGACACAGCTGCCAGCTCTGCTTTCTCCCCAGCTTTCTGTTTCCCTGAGCATGGCCATGAACAAACAAAGGAGCTTTGACCCCTGAACATGGGGGTTTGTGTCCCAGCAGGGCTGGGAGGGCTCGGGTTGTGCTAGCACAGTATGGATGCTCTGGAGGAGACGATCCCTGCTCCACAGAGCTGGAATTTTTTATGGAAACTTGTAGAGAATGAGGCCAAGCACTTTTGGGGAAAGTAGAGTGAGAGACTGGGAATCCAGCAGCACGTGCAGGCTTAATCCAGTTGGACTTGCAGCTGACAGGCTCTTAGACAGATTTGGCACTTCTGTGGAATCCATCAGGTTCGTTGTTAATTCCTGCTGCTTGGCTTTCCTGGCAAGTTTTCTTTGATTCCTCAGCTGAAGAGAACATGGCAGATCTGGAAGGAGGTTGGAATAAGCCATTCTGCAGACTTGCTTTGGAGAGCTTTTGTGCCTGCAATGTTAGAATTACTGACAGTGCTGGGATGAGTGATCAGGAGAGGATGTGCTGTAGTTCTGGTTGATTTGGATCAGGAGTTACTGTGCTGTGCTGGGGCAGGGAAGCCTTTGGAAGCACTCAGCAGCTTTCCTGTTCAATCACCAGCAGCAGGGCCTGCACCAGAGCTGGAATTGGTACTGGTGGCATCATTCAGGCTGCGCAGCTGTGATTCCCCCTCAGTGCCTGGTGTGGTTTGTGTGTTACCTGTGGCTGTTTGTTACCTGTTGCCATCCTGTGCTGCTTTGCCTTGGGCAGGTGAACCTGCAGCTCCGTGACTTTCACATGGTGTTTTGGTGGTCCTTGTGGATAACCAGCCCAGGGAAACATCAGCCAGCCCAGGGTTTGCTGGGGCTCCTAGGAATTGCACTGGGGAAGGGCTTCCCACGGGCAGTGACTTGGTCCCTTCTTTTGTGCTCCTGGCACCCTCTGCTGCTTCCAGCTGGGTTAGCTACGGAGGGAGGGAGGCGGAGTGGAAGTTTCATGTTTGCTGTCTTAGTTTTAAGAGATGAAAAAATGGTGTAGGCTGTGCAGCCTCCTCTGCGGGCCACATGGAACATTCCAGTGCTGATCCTGGGGCTTTCCCTTCTCGCAGATCCCCAAGGATGAGCACATCCTGCGGTTCCTGCGCGCCCGCGACTTCAACATCGACAAAGCGCGGGAGATGCTGTGCCAGTCGCTGTCCTGGCGCAAGCAGTACCAGGTGGATTTCATCCTGCAGTCCTGGAGACCCCCGGCCCTGCTGGAGGAGTACTACACCGGGGGCTGGCACTACCAGGACAAAGGTGAGGAGCTGCCCCTGGCACAGGCTGGTTCTGGCACCTCACCGGTGACCTGGGGTGTTGGAGGAAGCTGTATGGACATTTTAAAAGTTAACAAAGCAGTTCAGTGCCTGAGAGCAACCACTCTGCTGCCCTGTAATTGTATTTCCTCTGCACAGATCAGTCAGTGCAAAGCAATTTCTCTGAAAAGGTTGCTTTTGGCGGTGATTTTTATCCTTTTCAAATATTTAATGTGGCTTTTAGAAAAGGTATGAGAGTGATGCCTGGGAGACTGAAGGGCTCCCCTCTCTAAACCCTTTGTTTTGAAGATGGGCGGCCGCTCTACATCCTTCGCCTTGGCCAGATGGACACCAAGGGTTTGGTGAAGGCCTTGGGAGAGGAGTCCCTGCTGCGACACGTGAGTTGTGCCTTCGTGTGCCCCCTGTTCCCCTCAGGGTGTTTGGAACTCTTGTCATGGGGCATCAGGAATCACAGACTGGTTTGGGTGGGAAGGGACCTTAAAGCTCAGGTCATTCCACCCCCTGCCATGCCAGGGACACCTTCCACTGTCCCAGGCTGCTCCAAGCCCCAGTGTCCAGCCTGGCCTTGGGCACTGCCAGGGATCCAGGGGCAGCCACAGCTTCTCTGGGCACCCTGTGCCAGGGCCTCCCCACCCTCCCAGGGAACAATTCCTTCCCAATATCCCATCTATACCTGCCTTCTGCTATCTGTATGTTTTAAAATAAGATCTCCAGGCCACCCTGGTTCCTCAGCCATACTCAGGCTAATCCCTGTCTGTGCTGGCTTTGATTCCAGGTTCTGTCCATTAACGAGGAAGGACAGAAGAGATGTGAGGAAAACACCAACATCTTTGGCCGCCCCATCACGTCAGTATAATTTTCCTGAATCCTTGCAGACTTTCACTGCCGTGGTGAAGGATTCTGCTGTGGTTTGGGGTGATGTCCTTAGGGTTGCAGTGCAACCCTAAGGACAGCAGTGTGTGTTATGGGCTCTATGGGGACCACAGATACATATAAATGTATTTGTTGCACTTAAATGCAGACAAATCCTGCAGTTTCATTGGAAAGCAAGTATTGATCCTTCCTTACATCATTTTTATATCCCACCTCAGATTAATTTAATCTTCCTGTCTTGGTGATTTTAATCCACATCTTTGAAATTCTGGGGTTTTTCTTAATAGAGGAGCCTGTCTGCCAGATTCCACCTTAATTTAAAATGCATTTTTACATTATTTTTAGCAGTAGGCCTGCATACCTTCACCCTCTTCCAGAGTGACAGATGTTCTTGCCCTTGGGGTCGGGTGTCTGTGTTACCTGGAGCTCACCTGGATTTGGGTGTCTGCTGCCCAAGTGGAGATGTGCTTTTTCTTGGAACTGCTCGTGTCCCTTGTTGGCTTCCCTGGATCCTGCACGGGCTGTGGGGTTACTGTGGATCCTAAACTGAGCAGCCACCCCACCCTAAGGTTCTTACAGGTCTGTTTCTGCCTGTTTATTTTAGATCCTGGACATGCCTGGTGGACTTGGAAGGGCTCAATATGAGGCACCTGTGGCGGCCTGGGGTGAAGGCCCTGCTCAGGATCATTGAGGTGGTGGAGGACAACTACCCCGAGACCCTGGGGAGGCTCCTGATCGTGAGAGCACCGCGGGTCTTCCCCGTGCTCTGGACCCTGGTGGGTGAAACCTGGGCTCTGCAGGATCCCTGGCACTTGTGCAGGTTCACAAAGAGCTGCATCAGCAGGGTCAGGGAGGGGAAAACTCCAGGAAGCTTGTGGTGAGCTCCTGAAGAGGCCAGAGCAGAGCCAGGCCATGGGGTGCCTGTAGCTCACTGGGTTCCAGTGACTGCCATCCACCAGGACAGGATGAGAAACCTGAATCCCACCCCATTGCACCCAAACTTGGTGGGTTTTCATTCAGATGGGAAAAGACATATCTTTTAATCTCATGCTGTAGGGCACTGAAGGGTAGTAAGTAGTAAATAATAAATCTGGTTTTGCCTGGTGCCTGCTGGCTGCTGTGGCAATGTGAGAACGTGGTTGTTACGTTTCTTGTGAGGTTTATAGGTGAGGCAGTGACTGCAGGCTTCCTGTACATGAAGCAGAAAGTGTGGTGAGATGATGCTATAGAGAGAGAGAGCATTTTCCATTGGTTATCCCTTTCTTTGGGAAGTGCCTCAGAGCTGTGAAGCTCTGCACACTGCTGAGACCTTCCAGGCTAGAGCATTGTGGTGAGATGGCTCAGACAGTGTCTCCAGCTGCCCTCAGTGACAGCCATGTCTTGTGTGCCCTTTGTCTCTCAGGTCAGTCCCTTTATCAATGAGAACACACGGCAGAAGTTCCTCATCTACAGTGGCAATAACTACCAGGGCTCAGGAGGGCTGGTGGACTACGTGGACAAGGATGTGATCCCAGACTTCCTGGGAGGAGACTGCATGGTGAGTTTTCTTTCCTCTTGTGCAGGTGGAATCTGGAAGTGATTCCCTCTTCCTCACCACCCTGGCCTTCCACTGCCTTCGGAGAGGGGTTAGGCCTCTGTGCTGGCCAGGATCCCCCTGCTCTGGGCACGGGGCAGTTCCTTTGGGCACAGGAGGCTGCCCCTGCTGTGGTGGTGCTGCGCTGGGGATCCTGGACAGGGGCAGAGGGCAGCTCTCTACAGGGGGCTCAGACAAACCCTGGTAGTTCCAGTGAACTCAGAGCCACTGTGCAGTCCTGGCTCAGCTGAGGGCTCAGCCCGTGTCTGACAGCCAGCAGATGTTCCTGGTTCACTGCTGGGGTATCCTGACCCCTCCTGTTTGTCTGTGACCATTGCAGTGCACTGTCCCAGAAGGGGGGCTCGTCCCCAAGTCCCTTTATCAAACCGAGGACGAGCCAGAGAACTCGGATCACATCCGGCTGTGGACAGAAACCATCTACCACTCTGCAAGTGTCCTCAAAGGAGCCCCCCACGAGGTACAGAGCAGAGCTTCCCCGGGCTGCAGGAGGTGCTGGGCTGGGACAGTGACAGCCCCTCTGCTGGGGCTGACTGGGGCAGCCAAGGGCTCCCACAGAGGGAGCAGGAGAGGGCTCGGCAGGAGCTGCTGTTCCTGGAAGGGATCAGCTGCAAGTGTGGAGTTAAGAACAGCAGTTTGAGCAGCAGTGTCTCTCATCTCTACTATGGCCTGATCTTCTCTAAGGTCCAGTCTCTTCCTCCCCATCCTCCTCGTGGGGGAAATAAAGGCCCCTCAGTTTCCCCTCTGACAGTTCAGTTCCCATTCCCAGCGGCGTAGCTGGGACAGTGATGGGGGTGATAAAGGAAGGTGTGTGCTGGGAACTACCTGATGGGAGTCAGCAGGAAACAGGCTGTCCCAAAAAGGAGCAATTAAGTGTCAAATCATCCCTCTGGCCTCTCTGATGGGGAGTGACTCTGCTTTGGCTCTTTGCAGTGTCCTGCTTTGTGCCTCAGCACCACTGAGGTTTTCCTAGAACAAGCAACTCTGGTATGGGGAGAGAAGGTGAAAACACCTGAGTGGGTGTACTGTGGTAGGGCTGGGAAGGGGAGTTGGTGTGTATCCCCCTCAGGAATCAAGACCATCAGCCAGCTGAAGGATTGAGGAGCCAAGTGTGTTTGCCCCAGAGTGGGGAGGAACACACTGCTGCCACCTGAGCACCTGACCCTGCAAGGGCCTTGTTCTGTTCCCTTCTTAGATACTTGTGGAGATCCTGGAAGGGGAATCTGTCATCACCTGGGACTTCGACATCCTGAAGGGAGATGTGGTGTTCAGCCTCTTTCACTCCAAGCGAGCTCCTGAGCCAAGTCACAAAGAAGCCACGTCACCCAGTCCCTCTGCTGCGGGGGACAATGTGCAGCTCATCGACAAGAGCTGGGTGCTGGGGGTGGATTACAGCCGGGTGGAGTCTCCTCTGGTCTGCAGGGAAGGAGAGAGCATCCAGGTCTGAGGGGGTTGGGGCCTGGCACGGGCTTAGGGTCCTGCAAACTCCAGAGTAATCGGGTGGTAGGGAGGGAACTGATGGTGTGGGAAATCAGGTGCTGCTAGAAATGGGGGCTGTGGCCATTCCCAGCAGCAGGGGAGGGGGGATTTGCCCCTCTGCCCCACTCAGGTGAGACCCCACCTGCAGAGCTGCCCCAGCCCTGGGGTCCAACAGCAGAAGGACATGGAGCTGCTGGAGCAAGTCCAGAGGAGGCCATGGAGATGCCCCAAGGGCTGGAGCCCTTCTGCACTGGAGCCAGGCTGGGAGAGCTGGGGGTGTTCACCTGGAGAAGAGAAGGCTCCAGGGAGGCCTCAGAGCCCCTTCCAGTGCCTAAAGGGGCTCCAGGAGAGCTGGAGAGGGACTGCGGACAAGGGATGGAGGGACAGGACACAGGGAATGGCTTCATGGAGGTCCTGGCACAGGGTGCCCAGAGCAGCTGTGGCTGCCCCTGGATCCCTGGCAGTGCCCAAGGCCAGGCTGGATGGGGCTTGGAGCAGCCTGGGACAGGGGGAGGTGTCCCTGCCCATGGCAGGGATGGGATGGGATGAGCTTTAAGGCCCCTTCCCACCAAAACCATTCTGTGATTGTTTTCTGGATTCCCTGTGAAAGTGGGGAATCCTAATTTAGAGTGAGTCATTGGAAAGAGACTCCAAGCTGAAAATCTAATGGAAAGTAAGCCAAATAAGCTTTTTATTTTTTCCTACTGGTACTGCAGGGCTGTGTCTCAGGCAGGTGAGACAGGTGAATGACCCCTGTGCTGGGCCATCCAGCCGTTCCCCAGGACACCCGTGGTCACCTGCTGTCCCTCCCTCTCTGCAGGGCTCCCACGTCACACGCTGGCCTGGCTTTTACATCCTGCAGTGGAGGATGCACGGGCCCCTGCCCTGCTCCAGCTCCAGCCTCCCCCGCGTGGACGATGTCCTGGCCTCCCTGCAGGGCTCCAGCCACAAGTGCAAGCTCATCTACTACTACGAGGTGCTGGCCTCCAAGGACTTCAGGTAGGGCATTTACAAGGGGTTTACTATGAGCTGCACTGAGTGTGAGTTAAACATTTGGGTATCAGAGACCCCCACAGGGGGTGTGTTTCACTGACAAGTGGATGGACACAAAATTGGTGGCACTGGTGGCATTTTGTGCAGCCAATCTCCTCTGGTGCTGTAGATATTTAAAAGTTCCCTTGACCCTGTGTCCACCAGTGGAATTTGTGCTTTGGGTCTTGCTTAAATCTGCCTGAAGAGCAGGAGGTTTTTGACTCAGGAGGGTTTTTATCTTGGTTGGGAATATTTTGAGAAGCTGCTTTTGGGGTAATTTAAATATTTCCCAGATAATTTTGTTTGGCACTTGAGGAGGATGAGCACTTCTGGACAGGTGAACAGTCAGGGTGTGCCTGGCCTCCTCCTGCAGTGCTAAAAGAACTTCCCAGTCTCCTGTTAATCTGAGCTCTGTGCAAGTCCTTGACCTTTCCCTACAGCTGGGGGAAGCATTGGGCAGAACAGACGTGAAGGTGGGGAGCTTGAGGTGTGACCTGGCCAGGTCCTGTGGGCTCAGAGCAGCAGAAATGCCTCACTCCAGTCGTGCTTGTTCCTTGTTCCTGAGCCCAGCCTGCTTTTGGCAGGAGGAGCTGGAGGTGCTGCAGTTGGGACTCTGGTGTTCAGCAGCCTGGAGTCCTTGGGTTCACAAGGCTGCATTTGGAGTGCTCTGGAGCTTTCCTTTCTCCTCAGGGACAGCTCCCAGAGGCTCCAGCTGTGTCCCCTTCCCCAAAACAATAGTCAGAGACAAGGAATAATATTTCTAACTGGGAAAAAATGTCTCTGACTGATTAATTTTTCATCATGACACAGAGATTCTTAGAGAGCAAGTGGGAAATGATGAGCCAAAAAGCACTCTGCAAGTGTCAGAGAGGGGGAGCTGATCTGTGGGAGGAACAGTTATCCCTTAATTGCTGCCTTCCTAACAGCACATCTGCTCTGTCCCATCCCAGGGGATCCATGTCGAGCCTGGAATCCTGCAACAGCGGCTTTTCCCAGCTGAGTGGAGTCACCACATCTTCCAGCCAGTCCCAGAGCAGCTCCCACCTTTCCAGATAGCAGAGCCAAGGCCACAGCAGCAGGGAGACGCCCGGGGCTGCTCCAGCCCCAAACCAAAGAGCTCCAGGGCTGAGCCGTGGGGCAGTCGCAGCCATTTGGACACAGAGAGGCCTCTGGGAGCTGCTTCAACCACAAAAACTGAAATTCCAAGGGCAGGTTTAGGAGTTTTGGGTCAGCTGCCTGCCTCTCAGGAGTCTCCTTCAGCACCTGTGGATTTTGGGTGCCTGTGAATTTGCAGGGATCCGTTACACTCCGCTCCAAAGGGCTCTTCCCGTCGGTCCTTTTCCCGCAGAGGAGGCTGATGTTGCCTTACCTGTTGGACCTTTAGATAATTCCTGGGTAGCAAAACAAAGGGAATTTCCTGGGTGCCCACGGGGTACTGCTTCCACACTGGACAGTCAAGTGGGCATTCCAGGGGCAGGGAAGGAACTGCCAACACCTGGGTACAGGTAGGACGGTTCAGAAATCACTTCCAGGCCAAACCAAAAACCTTTGCTGGTCTGGCAGGATGCTCTGGGAAATGTGTTGGATTTTTTTAACCCTGCTGAGAAACAAAGTCAAAATGTTTTTTTTAGAAATTCCAGGCATTGAATCTGCCTCCAGTGAGTGGCATCTTCCAAACTATTGTTTCTTTTTACTCAGGTTTACAGCAATAATGAGTAGGTCTGTCCCATTCCCAAGTGGATGGGAACTGAATCCAATTCTAAAGGGCTAAGAAAAGCAATATTTGATTTCCTGAAGGCACAAGATTTTCTGGCAGTATTACCGAACTTGCTTCTTTTAAACATGAGCTCACTTGAAACCTTTCAGAGAGGCATGTATGTATGTATGTAAGCACTTACTGAAGCCTATTTATTCTATACTAGCTTATTTTAAATTAATTTTTAACTTATTTATAATGTCAGAAATTACTATTTATTAAATACAGTCACCTTTTTTTAAAGGGATGAACTTTGTTTGAGAAAGGAATAACTGATTGTCTTCAATCCCAAGCAGTCTTTCTGCTTGGGTCCTGATCTTTGTGATTGCTGGATGTTCTTGTGAAAGGGCTGCACTGGGGTAAGGGCTGTGTCACCTTCCTTGCAAGGAAAGGTGAGAGTCCAGTGCTTTTTTTGGACTGTTTTTTAGGATTAAGAAACAAGGATTGAGTTCAGGAGTTGTTGTGAAGATGCGCTGTCTTCCTACACACCAAAAATGCCATGTTTGTTCCTAATCTGATTGTTCCTGCAGTCAGGTTGGGGAGCAGAGTTATCCGTGTTCTTGTCCAGGTGGCAACAAAACGAGAACAGGTGTCAAATACTCACCAGGTTTTTATTCAGGAATCTGTGAAGTTGTTCCTTCCCACCCTGATTTTTTTAATCGCTGGTTTTGAAGCACCAGGCTCTGCCAAAGGAGAAAAGAGCCAAAATATTTGGGACAGTGGGAGACAAAGAGCTTGATGTGGTTTTGAGTTGTTTGGTGGGGTTTTTTAAGGCTTGGAGCCAAGGGAATCACTCTCCACCTCGCATCTCTCCCTCTGAACAGGTAACTTGGTTATGTAGAGCTCAGGGAAGTTCTGATTTCCAGTTCTCAGTTGTTCCATAGACTTGAATGTTTCTCCCAGACAAATGAAACTTCTGTCTCTGGCATTTCAGCACAACTGGAGTCTGATAAGGACGGACAAATACCACCTTTCCTCTGGAAAGTCAGGAATTGTGAGGAAAATCCTTGACCCAGAATAAAATCTGATTCTAGAAACAGTTTCAGACTCCCAAAGACCCAGGAGCAAACCCAGCCCTGTCCCCCCGTGCTGTTTCAGAATTTTACCTTCCTTTCTTACGTGGTTGCTCACGTCCTACAGTGGCCACATTCCTGTTCCCTGGGTTTGCTCGGGGTAAGAATCTCTTCCTTTGCCCTGGACTCTTTTTTTTTTTTTTTAAGATTTTATTTTGAAATGTGGGATGTGCTATTTTCTGCCCACCAGAAGTTCTGGGTGTTCAGCTTTTGTCAGTGAAGCACCTGGAACTTGGCACAGGGCAGATCTCTGAAGGGGGAGGTGAAGGGCTGCTTCCACAGAGTGTTCCTGGCTCTGGGGATATCCCAATCCCAGTTTTTCGTCTTGTTCCTTGGCAGTACCACTGCCTGCCCATAAGAGATCACGGCACAGGTCTGTGAAGCAGCTCGTGACCTCTCCTTGGCAAGGCTGCCTGAGCTATTCCACCTGACAATTTACTTTGAAACCAATTTAAATAATCCAATATTTTTTTCCTTTTTCTCCTGAATGTTAACAGGAGAAAGGGAGCAGCAGCTGGATGCTGTGCTGTGCTTTTTAATGACCTTGTGAACTGCAGCTACCAGAGACACAGAATTCTTCTACATCACCTTTATCCCCCTCAAATGACATCAGTGTGCTTTAGAAAATAAATCCCCAGTTTTCTTCACAGTGAGCCGAGTCTGGGAGGGGTTCTGGATCCTCAAAAATCTCCTAAGCCAGAACCTTGGGAAATGGCCTCATTTTGGGTGCTGACACTGATGCAGCAAAGCCCTCCCTGCTCCCTTCCAGCAGCTGCTCTGCGGCGAGGCGAGGCCAGCGAGCTCGGGCTGTGTGCAGGGAACGAGCTGCTAATTAACGAGCTGCTGATTAACAACCGGCTCCCAGGAACCCGGGGAGTTTCAGATGTTTCAGATGTTCCGTATGCAAACACAACACCTACCTCAGAGCTGGTGCCGTGTCTCCCGGGTGGGAGGAGTGCAGGATGCTGTGCAAGGTGCAAAGGGCTGTGCCACACTTCAGTTACAGGTGGCCACATGTGAACTCTTCATTCTCAGCGAGTTCTCCACGTTTGCCCCATTCCCTGGGCTCCGTCCCAGGGCTGGGAATGGCAAACACGGAGCACGAGGATGGATGTTGGATGGCCTCAGCTGCCGTTCAGGGCAGTCCTGAGCCGTTTTTTGCTGCCTCTCCGGTGTGAAAAGGGCTTTTTTCCCGCTGAAGGAGAAGGGCTGAGCAGGAGAGAAGGAGCAGCAGCGGTGCCGGCACTGGGGGCTCTCCCAGGGGGGCACCCGAGCAGCTCCGTCGTTCCTCAGCTCCTGGACTCGCTGTTGGGAAGAGAATTCCCGACTGGCACCAGGCCAGGGAACCCTGAGTGACTGAGCTGTCCGTGTTCCTCTGCTCAGCCAGTTCGGTTCTGGCCGTTCCCTTTCAGGAACTCTGAATAACAATTGATAATCCCAGTTTGCTTTATTGTCAAAAGATTTTGAAAATGCCATAATCCACTCGTGATTCCCAGTGGGAAGTGGTGACCCCAGCTGTCCACCACACCGGGCTGGGAAGCTGCTGGGGCTGAGGCCAGCCCTGCTCCAGGCAGGGAATCCCTCATTTCAAAAGGCATTTTACGAGCTCACACTGCTTTAATACCCCAAATGTTTGTACTGTGAGCAATTAATGCAAGGAACAGCTATTAGAGACTTAATTGACAGCAGCTGTCAAAGATTCCTGCATGCAATTAGCTTTAATATTCCTCCAACACCGTTGTGATGCTCCTTACATCTGATTATTTCTCTCTTGGAAGGTGAAATTGGAGTCACATTTGCTGGCTTTTAGTGACACCAACACCCACTTCCAAGCTTTCAGTTACACGTAAGTTAAATGGGCATTAATTAAGTTTTTTAGCAAGCACTTACTTTCTCTCCCTTGCAGCTGGCTTTGGTTTTAGACACTGAAATCCTCATTTTTCTCAGCCAAAACCCCCAAACCTCCTGTAAGAGCCCACTGCAGGGTGCTGTAACAACACATGTCCTCCAGTGACAGTGTCTCTGGGTCCTGGTAGAGCTGTACTTTTGGGTATGTTGGAAATAAAACATCTCTGAGAACATGTGGAATTGTTTGATTCAACTGTTGAAACTGCACAGCAATGAAAATTCAAGCCTGTGTGCTGCCCTCTTTGCCCCCACAAGCAGAGGTAAGGCTTGTATTCACTTTTTCCTTCTTTTTAACTAAAATGTTTGGGCTTTTTTTTACAGAACCAGCATTTTTTGTTTACTTTCCTAGCACACAGTGGGCTGGAACACCACATCCTGCAGGGTGGTTGTTATTAAAAATGAAAGAGCCCCTGGGTTCCACTCGGTAGCTGAGGTTAACTGGGAAAGGATCACAGCTCCTTCTGCAGCTGGACATCAGGAATTTCGAGTTTCAGACACATAGCACTAATAGACTTTATTCAAGTTTCAAATACTCTTCTGTAAATCATAGAAAAATAGAGTCTCTTGGTTACAGGCTGATTTGATGCCAACACTGGCACAGAAATTACACATCCTTTACTTGGAGAGGTAAAAAAGGGAGTGAGTGCATAAAGATGTGTGGGGCTCAGACAGACTCTCACCCCTCTGCAGCATCCAAGGGGCTCGTCCAAGGCTGGGTTTCCCTCACAGGGAAGCAAACTCAAACACTGTTTTCATGTAACTGTAAGGATGTGCTCCAGATCTCTAGATGAGGTGTTCGGGATCCTGGCTTGGCTGGGGCCCAGGCTGGTCCCTCTGAGGAGTGCCCAGCTGGGGCAGGGCAGCCCAGTCCTCATGCCAGCCATGCCAGGCTGTCCCTGTCCGTGCCCTTGCCCCCGGGGAGAGCTCTGGGCTGTGTCAGGGCCAGGGGCCCTCAGGTGCTGGAGCCGGGCAGAGCCCTTCGGCTCCTGGGAGCTGGAGAGATGCACAGCTGGAACCTGGGGCCTGACGGCTTTTGTGGTGCTGGGCTGCAGGAGCTGCCCCAAAACACAGCACTCATCACCCTCTGGGGCTGCTCTGGGCTGAGGATTGGTCAGGAAACACTCCAGCCCTGCACGGGGCTGTCACAACCCCAGTGTCACCTCTGAGTCACTGCTGTGGCCAGGAGAGGAGGGCTCTGCTTGCACTGGGTGCTGCACCTGCTTCAACATTTCAGAACAAACGTTTTGTCACTTTTCTGATTAAAATCTGAGCTTAGCAAGGAAGGGAAGACATTGACTGTAAGACCCTTAAGCCCAGCTTTGTACTAGAGGCAGTTTATCTGGCATCTTAAAAAAACTCAGCACTGCTCGGGTGCGCCTGCAGCTTGTAGCATCCCTCACCTGTTTCCCTCAAGTTTTGGAAGGAACCAACCCCTCTCCTTTCCTGCTGCAGCTGTGGAATTCCCTCACCCAGGGGATGTCCTGCATCCCCTAATGCTGCACTCTGGGGTGCTGGGGCAGCAAAGAGAAGAAAACCACGGCCGCATGAGCAGGGGAGTTCTTGGACTGAGGCTCCTCAGGCAGCAGTTTGAGGCTCCCAGTTGGAAGAACCCCAGTCCCAGTCAGTGCTGAGGGGCAGCGCAGGGAGCACAGTGAAATACCTCATCTCTTCCCATCCATGACTCTAAAGGAGCTCTTGGTTTGGGTCCTGAGTGTCCTCTGGCTCCTGAACATCCTCCCGGTCCCAGGCAGCGGAGGCGGGGCTCTGCGGGGTGTCCCCGTTGATGTCCCTCAGGGGGTGGTACCGATAGCCCCAGTCCCGGTGCTGCTGCTGTGCCCGCGCCCGCAGCACCAGCCCCACGTTCCCCACGGCACTCAGCAGGAGCAGCAGGGCCAAGGCAGAGCTCAGGGAGAGCCACGAGCTTCTGTGGGACACACAAATCACATAACCAACAGCTCACCTGTGTCACCAGTGCCCAGTGTGCAGGGGATTGTCCTCCCTTCACTGCATTCCCAAGCTTGTGGGCCTGCTCTGAGGCAGGACAGAATCAGGGAATCATTTAGGTTGGAAAAGCCCTCGAAGATCATCGAGACCAACCATTCCCCCAGCACTGCCAAGGCCACCACTGACCCATGTCCCCAAGTGCCACATCAACACAGCATTTAAATCCCTCCAGGGATGGGGACTCCACCACTGCCCTGGGCAGCCTGTGCCAGTGCCTGACCACCCTTTCTGTGAAGGAATATTCCCAATATCCAAACGAAACCTCCCCTGGCACTACTTGAGGCCATTTCCCCTTGTCCTGTCCCTGTTCTCTGGGAACAGAGCCCAACCACCCCAGCTGCAAGTCCCCCCTGAGCCTCCTTTTCTCCAGGCTGAGCCGCCCCTGCTCTGTGACAGCCCCTGAGATGCACAGTGAGCACCACACACTTACTCTGACAGAGAGAATTTTCCTTTGCTCTCTTCCTCGTTCTGGGAAGCCAAACACTGTCCAGCTGCAAAACAAAGAGGGAAGAAAGGTGGGGCAGGCTGTAAAATTCCACTAAAAAAGAGCAAGCTTAAGCAGAGCTGGTGACTGAGCAAACACCAGTATGCACTAAAGCTGCTCTTCCAACTCTTTTTTAAAGCCCACCCCGCTGCAGTCGGGTACCTCTGTGTAAGTGGTCCTGCAGTGCCCTGTGGTGGGTGATGTTGCAGCTGCCCGTCTCAGGGTCACAGGGACACGAGTGGTCACACGTGCAGCGGCTCTGGCAGCTCGGCCCAAACCAGCCCAGGGGACACTCTGGGGATGGGATCACAAAGGGATTGGTCATTGCCAAAGCTCCACCTGCTCTGAGACCACCCAGGCTGTGGCTGCAGCTCCCCCAGCTCAGCTGAGCCTGGGAGCACCATGCTGGGAGTTCAGGGCTGCTCTTTGGTGTGCCTCAGAGGGAAGTTTGTGTAGAACTAGGATCACAGAATCATGGAATGGTTTGAGTTGGAAGGGTCTTCAAAGCTCATCTTGCTCCAACTCCCTGCCATGGGCAGGGACACCCTCCACTATCCCAGGCTGCTCCAAGCCCTGTCCAACCTGGCCTTGGACACTTCCAGGGATCCAGGGGCAGCCACAGCTTCTCTGGGCAACATCTCTGGGATGGGACTGGCTGAGTGTTCCCAGGACACTGGAGCAGAGCATCACTGACAGAATCACGCACCCAGGAAGTTCACACCCCACTGTAATTAACTCGTTCACTCACATACAGGAGGGCCTGGAGTGGCTACATGAGAACAGGGCCAGCTCCGTTAGCACTGGCACAGGGAGTGTGAGGGTGGGACGGCAGGACAGCCCTCTGGAGCATTCCACAGGCACTGACCCGGATCCCCCGAAGCCTGGGCTACAGTACGGCCTGGTGCAACACCCGGGAGCAGAGGATGTTTTGTGTTCACTCAGGGGCTCTGGGAAAGGAACGCAGTTCTTTTGGGGCTGAGACTAAATAGGAATCCACCATTTTCTGTTGATGAAGCAAACTCCTCTTTCCTCTCTGCTCCTTCCTCTCCTTTTTAGCCCATTGGGCAGGATAGGCAGGCCCAGAAGAGCTGGGAGAAGCCAGGTGATGTTCAGGCCTGAGCTCCCCTGGCAGAACTGCCCCTTGCTTTGCCTACAAGAGGTGGCTCAGAGGTGGCTGAGTGTTCCCAGGACAGCCCCGGTGGTCACTGAGAGCAGCCCTTACCGTGCTCACAGCTGGTGCCGTAGAAGCCGGCGGGGCAGGAACAGGCTCCATGCACGGGGTCACAGGAGCTGCCGTGCTGGCACCGGCACTTCTGGCTGCAGGATTGCCCGTAGGAACCAGGGGCACAAGCTGCAGAGACAAGCAGAGATGTCACCAGGGCCCTGGCTGCAGAGGTGAGCAATCCCAGCTCACAGCCACAGCTCAGGGTGTGGAGGGATGCCCAGCAACATGCTGAGTGTGTGCCCTGAACAAGGAGCAAGGGCTTGAGTGTCTCACACCAAGCCAACTGTGGATGCTCCAGCTGCAATTAAACTCACACTGCCAGAAAAGAGCACCCCACGGGGTGGCCTTTCCCTTCCCTGCTCCCTCTCGGGCAGGCAGCTGTTGGGAAGTGGTTCCCACTCCCCTCTCCCTGGCTGTGAAGAGGCAGTGGAGTAGCAGTCAGTATTTACCTTCAGTGCAGTTGCTGCCAGTCCAGCCGGCGTCACACAGGCATCCAGCTATGCAAACACACGGAACAGGCATTACTGACAACAAAAAACACTTGGAAGCAGCAAGGACTTGAAATTAGGAGCCTCTGCCTCTTACCCCTGCCAGGGAACCCCCAGAAGAGGAATCCTGCGGTCACACCAAGGGTGGGTTCACACACGCCCCCTCCCCAGCTGCCAAACACAGCAGAATCCCTGCTGATGGCATTCCCTGGGATCAGCTCTGGGTCAGCTACTGGCAACACCTGCACCCACCAAGCTCCGCCCAGCCACTGCACTGGGGCACACCTGAATGAGAGTAGAGTCAGGAGGACAGGAAGAGGGTAATGGGACTGGGTACAGAGGGGCAGAAGCTGGGGGCAGACATTCCAGCAATCCCTAGGTTCAGATTCATGGAAGAGTAGCTACTGCACACTTGTAAAAACTACAAAGTAGGAGAGGCAAGTAAAGAAGGAACAGTAAGGGGAGGGGACAGAAGCAGTTGCTGTCACACAGAATAATACACAGCCCTGCCCATCAGCAGCCTCACAAAAAACCCAGAGCACAAGCCTGGGGCAGAAAGGGAAACTGAGGCACAGAGCTTCAAGTTACCAGCCCCAAGCCCCAGCCCAGCCCTGCTGCTCCTAAAGATTGAGTTCTGACCATGTGTGCCTCGGAAGCTGGAGGAGAGGGGAAGCAGCCCCACCCACCCAGCTGGTGCCTGGCAGGCAGGCACAGGAGATTCCCCAGGGATATTCCCCAGGGACGCAGGACCAGGTCCTGCCTCCCCTGCAGCCCCTCCCCTGCAGGACTCACAGGCGCTGCAGACGCCGTGCAGGCTGCAGTTGGCAGGGCCGCAGTCCAGGGTGTCACAGGCAGGACCTGCCCAGAAGTGGCCGTCGCAGTGGCAGTGCCCGGCCACGCAGAGCCCGTGGCCGCTGCAGTCAGGAGGCTCACAGCCCGGCTCGTGCACGCACACCACGGTGGAGATGCTCCGGGGACACCGCCACATGCTGTCAAAGGAGCTGGGGACAGCAGAGGGGACAGTGTGAGCTGTGCCAGCACTGTGCTGCCAGCCCAACCCAACACCCGTTATATAACCCACAGATCTCCTGCTGATCCACACCGGCAAACATGAACATTAATAGTGGGAAAATATAAACTTAAAACTACATTGGAGTCAGTTTTAACTGCGTGATCAATCTCATCTGATAGGTATCATTTGAAACATGGAATTACAGAAGCAACACAGTCTCCCTTTAAGCATTCCCAGCTTCCCCAATTCTGGCACCCAACACACCCTTTCTTGAATGTTATTTGCTTTGATATAAATTCTATCATTGCAGTTATGGCAACTGAATGTTAAATCCCTTCATGTTTACAGTCAGAACTGACTAAAAAGTTGAATTTGAAATAAAATAGTCTTTAGATTCCTTCCAATTAGGCAGGGCAGGGTCGCCCAGTCAGTATTTCTCTTCCATAATAATAAGCTGCTGACAGATCTCTGCTAATTCCCATGAATGTGCAGCTCTGAATCTCCCAGACTAAGAGCTGCTGTCTTATCCGATTCCCACATCAGCCACTCAGTCACAGGCACAGCTTTGCTGCCTGTCTGGAACCAGCTCAGCTTTAATCCTGGATGACTAAGTGGAAAAAACATGGAGTCACTCAATCGCTTTAAATTCTAGAGCTGCTCTCTCCCTCAGATCCTGTCACCTGCCTTGGCTGTGCCCTCCCAGCCAGGCCAGGGGGTGGGACTGGGCTCTGTACCCTGACAGCAGCAGCCCTGGGCACGAGCCAGCAGCACCTACCAGTGCTCCGAGGGGTAGTTGGCGAGGGTCCCGTTCAGGACCAGCGTGGCAGAGCCTCCACCATCCAGGTTGATAGCGTTGATGACTCCCTGCTGCTTCAGGAAGTCTGCCATTTCCCATAGGTTGACCCTGCAAAGCAGAGGTTGGTTGTTGATTTGCCTTCAGTGAAAGCTGTTAGATCAGGAGCTTGTTGCTTTCTATGGTGGAAGGGGAAGCTCTCCCATCCCAGGCACCCTGAGCTGTGTGAGCCTTTTCTGGCTCTCCTGAGCTCTGCAAGTCTGTGCCTTAAAACAGATCCCTGGCAGCTGCACTGTCCCTCCAGTCCCAGGAGTTTAAGACCTTATCCAAGCCCTTACCCTCTGGTTTCTGTCTGTCCATCCACATGAACCAAGACCAGGCGGCCCTGACTGTCGTGTCCCACCGCAGTCCTGGCTGAGATCACATTGATGAACTTGTCAAAGGTTCCTGCAGGACAGGGAACAGTTCACACTCAGCTGGGGGACACAAGGGGCTGTTAAGACACATCTGTCTGCAGAACTGCTCCCAGCAAGGGGCTCATCTGAACTGAAACACAGTGAGAACACAGCCCAGGCTCCTCTTGCTCATCCAAGCCCTACAGAAGTGTTCTTGATTAAGTTTTTGTCTGGCACAGGGACAAAGCAGGGGATTCACAAGCCCTTGGCTTTAAACTCTTGTAAGAGGCACCTGCTTTGAGTTTCTCTGGACAGGTTAGATGGGATAGGAATTCTTGGCTGTGAGGGTGGGGAGGCCCTGGCACAGGGTGCCCAGAGAAGCTGTGGCTGCCCCTGGATCCCTGGAAGTGCCCAAGGCCAGGCTGAATGAGGCTTGGAGCAACCTGGGGCTTGAAGGTGTCCCTGATCATGGCAGGGGTGGAATAGAATGGTCTTTAAGGTCCTTTCCAACCCAAACTATTCCATGATTCTATGAAAGCTGGACTTCTTAAGTGCCCCTCCTCCCAAGAGCCCCATGGGAAGGACAATCATGGCCAGGCTGAAGCCAGACCCCACAGTCTTTACCTGTGGTTTGAGTGTCACCACACTCAGCTGCCCGACTCTGGTTGATGTACACCTCTCCATTTCTCAGGAGCCAAACCACCCCACTCACGAGCTGCACAAAAGGGTTCGACTGATCCAGGACATCTTCCTCAGACAGGTAGCTAGGAAAAGAGGGCAGGAGGGTTACCCACAGTCACATGTCATGTTAAAGCCTCTCCTGCTGCCAGCAGGCTCCTGAAGCACGGAGAAGGGGAAAAGAAGGTGGAATGAAGGGTAGCTACATCCAAACCAGGGGCCAAGCAGTGTGAAACATCACTTGAGCAGCCAGAGCAGCCCCTGTTCTCTGCTCTTCTGCACAAACCCACAGCTAATGATGGTGCCAGGCCGCTGTGCCTGAAACAATTCCTGCCAGCAATGTGGCCAGTGGATCTGAGCCAGGGTAGCAAGGGCAGAAAGCATCTGGCAGAACACAAGGACGGAGCCACTGCCAAACACTCAGGGATCTATGGAAGCAGCTGGAACATCTTGTTGCCTGTCAGCTTCTATTCTCCAAAAATGTGACACCAAACAGCTTTGGAGAGCATTTGGAGCTACAGCATCCAGCCTGCCTGCAGCTGCACTGGATGCTACCTGCTCCCTCCATCTGGGAAGGAGGTTCCCCTGCTCCTGCAAAAGGACTGTTCAGCTGCCACCTCCATGCTCGGGTGTTGTGTGTCACCACGGGGTGCTTCCCAAGGGACGTTGCTCCCTCCTGAATTTAGGTGATGAGTAACACCTGCCTCATCAGAGCCTGGTGCTGGGGGATGTTTGCCACTGAGAGGAGAGGACGGGAGCAGGGGCTGGAGCTGGACAGCCATGCTCTGCCAGAGGTTTTGGGTTTAAAGGTGACATTTTTGATGTCTTGTGGGAGCTGGATGCTCAACTTTTACTTGTCTGGTATCTGTGACTGTAGGCAAACAAAGCTTTGTGCTTTCTAGAAAAGTGTAATTGCAAATACCTGAATGGAAAACATGGAAAAAGAATTCCCTTTTCCCATGGGAAAGGAACATGAAGACAACATCAACATGGCTGAAAATAGTTCAAACTACACAACAGTTTGGGCAGCAACTGATAGCTTTTAAAGGCTGGATTCACCCACTGTCAGCCCAGGGAGAGGCAGCAACTTTGCAGGGTGGGGCTAACTGTGCCCTGTGCTGTGTCCTGCTGGTCATGATGCAGGGTGAAAGAGCGAAGTTGTGAACAACTTTCCCCACTGTCCTGACAGCCTAAATTATTTACACGCAAACTATTTTTCTGGTCATGGTTTGAAAGGCACAAAGCCACGAAGCACCATAGCTCCATTTGACAGAGACATCCTGCCAGAGCTGGGGAGCAGCAGGGCAGAGCTGAGGTTAAGGACTCAATGGTGACCCTGAAATTGCTGTTGGTCCCCCCCAAAGAAGCCCCCTCACTAAAGGGACATGTCACTGACTCACCCAGCCCCTCTCACATAAATCAAGGTTGTCAGAATGGCTGCAGGATAAAGCCTTGACTTGGCACACTCAGGGTGGCTTTGCTGGAACCCTTGCTGAGGCCTGGGGGTGAGCTACAAGAAGGGTGGAGAATGCACCTTCCAGGCTGCTGCTGCATCTTCTGAGACCATCAGAAGGATCCTGGGAACCCTTCTGGGACCTTTAGGATCCTGCTGCTGCTCGGGAAGGGCAGCTCCTGGAGGCCTTTCACTCCAGGGAGCACTACAGTCCCTCAGTCAGAGGGTGCTCAGAGCTTCTGTCTCCAGCTGCTTGGGGAGTGTCACGTGTCCAGGTGGGCAAGAAGGCCAGTGACACCTGGCCTGGACCAGCCACAGTGTGGCCAGCAAAGCCAGGGTAGTGACCATCCCCTGTGCTGGGCACTGCTGAGGCACCTCCAGTTCCAGGGTCAGTTCTGGGCCCCTCATGACAGGAAAGACACTGAGGGGCTGGAGTGTGTGCAGGGAAGGGAATGGAGCTGGGGAAGGGGCTGGAGCACCAGCAGCGGCTGAGGGAGCTGGGAAAGGGGCTCAGCCTGGAGAAAAGGAGGCTCAGGGGGGACCTTGTGGCTCTGCACAACTCCCTGACAGGAGGGGGCAGCCGGGGGGGTCGGGCTCTGCTCCCAGGGAACAGGGACAGGAGGAGAGGGAATGGCCTCAAGTAGTGCCAGGGGAGGTTTAGGTTGGATATTGGGAAAATTTCTTCATGGGAAGGGTGGTCAGGCACTGCCACAGCTGCCCAGAGCAGTGCTGGGGTCACCACCCTTAAAGTGTTCAAAAAAAGTGTTGATATGGTCAATCACAGGTTTGCCCTGAGAGGATGTGGAGTCTCCACCCTTGGAGATGTTCAAAATCCAACCAGACATGGCCCTAAGCAGCCCACTCCATCCAACCTGTGCTGAGCAGGGTGCTGGATTCGGCACCTCCTGAGGTCCCTCCCAAGCCCAGCCTTTCTGTACAGCAGCCAGAGCACACACACTGCACTCTGCATCTCCTCTGCGGTGAACACAGAGCCCTCTCCCACTTCTACCCCTGCCCAGTGTCCCTACTGCAAGGTGGGAGAGGAGACACTGGAACCTGAGCAGCTAGAGATCATAACTTACTCAGCTTCTCTTCATCCTAGGACATGAGCCAAGGGCCACGGAGATAGCTCCACGAGGCACACCTAGAACGTCCCTAGCTTCATCATTCAAAGTGAGCTTCTACTCTAACTGGGGAGGCCAAGGATGCAGTGCTGGGATGAGCTTCCTGCCTAGTGATGCCTAAAAGTCTTCAGGATAAAGAGCGCTCTCCAAACACCCCCAAGCTCTTACCCAAACACCATGGTGCCATCTTTCCGGATGCCAAACTGAGCATTTTGTATGCCTCCAGAGTCTCTCACCAGCTTTCCATCGCTCACAACATTCCCAAGGCACTCTCCAGTTTCCATTCTAAAGTACCCGCCGTTCTGGGCCACCAGACACTTCCTGAGCTTTGCAGTCTCCTCCACGGGGGCTTTGCGTTGAGCCAGGCAGCCGCCGGCACCGCCCGGCTCCAGCACGGAGAAGGTCCTCAGCGGGTTCCTCACGAAAGTGAAGTGGCCATAGATCGCCTTGTGCTCGCTGCCCTCTGCGGGGATGTACGAGACAAACGTTCTGGTGACAGCCACCGGGCCGGCCGTGCTGTTGTCGCCGGGCCACGCTTCGTGCGTGACGTTGCCGTACTTGAGGGGCTGGCAGTCCCTGACGTGCCTGTGGCTGTGCCGAGGGCCGTGCTGCCAGGGCGGGTAGGGCCGCAGCAGAGGCTCGCTGCGGGGGCTCCTGCAACGACAACACCCGGTTGCCGCAAGGCCGCAAACGCGGGGTGACGAGAGCGGCGCCGCTCGGGGTGGGCACGGCCTCGCTGACACCCCGGGACCGCTCCTCCCGCGTCCCCGGTGTGACCCGCCGCGGTTCGAGGGCGCCTGTCCCGCTTAGCACCCGCTCCGCCAGCCCGACCTCAAGGCACCGGGAGTCCCGGGAGCCGGGCACGGCCCCGCTCCGGGACAGGCGGCGCCCAGACACT
>VWZT01010285.1:223088-239754 GCA_013397055.1 Pachycephala philippinensis | reverse complement strand
GCGCGAGGTCGCTCTGCTGGGCTACCTCCGTGAGTGAGGGGCGGCCGGGGGGCCGCGGGCCCGGGCGGGCCGGCCGCGCCGCTGACCGCGCTCTCCCCCCGCAGAGAACCGGCCGCACCGGGACGTGCTGCGCAGCGAGAACATCCGGCTGGTGCCCGTGGCGGAGCTGCGCGGGCTGCGAGGTGCGTGCGGGCCGCGCCGGGGAGCGGAGCGGAGGGAAGGGGAGCCAGGGGTGCGTGGGACGATAAAGAGCCCGCAGCGTGTGCGGGTCCGGCCCCGCCGCCCGCAGAGCTCCACACTCTTGTCTGCCGTTCTCTGTTAAACAGGAGCCGCTGGGATTAAACACCTGCCGGTACATTGATGCTGTCCACATGCAGAGTGAAATGTGGAAATTATGTTCATTCTGCTTCTTCCTCCCACACCTTGTGTTTAGCCCTGTTGCCCAGAGAAGCTGTGGCCGCCCCATCCCTGGCAGTGTCCAAGACCAAGGCTGGACGGGGCTTGGAGCAGGCTGGGCTAGTGGAAGGTGTCCCACCCCGCCCATGGCAGGGGATGAAATGAGATGAGCCTTAAGGTCCCTTCCAGCCCAAACCATTCCATGATTTTATGATTTCTTTCTGTACTAAATACAGAATGAGAATTTGTAGGGATCACAAGATGTTTACATAGCTTTATAGTGATCATAAAATAGAACAGAATCACAGAATCACAAGGGTTGGAAAAGCCCTCTGAGAACATTGAGTTCAGCCATTCCCCCAGCACTGCCAAGACCACCACTGACCCATGTCCCCAAGTGCCACATCCACTTTTAAATCCGTCCAGGGATGGTGACTCCACCACTGCCCCGGACAGCTGTGCCAATGCCTGACCACCCTTTCCATGAAGAAATTTTCCCAATATCCAACCTAAACCTCCCCTGGGACAATTTGAGCCCGTTTCCTCTCCTCCTGTCCCTGTTCCCTGGGAGCAGAGCCACAGGGTCCCCCCTGAGCCTCCTTTTCTCCAGGCTGAGCCCCTTTCCGAGCTCCCTCAGCCGCTGCTGGGGCTCCAGCCCCTTCCCCAGCTCTGTTCCCTTCCCTGGACATGCTCTAGCCCCTCAAGGTCTGCCTTGGAGTGATCCAGCCTGTCCAGATCCCTCTGCAGAGCCTTCCTACCCTCAAGCAGATTGACACTCTCACCCAGCTTGGTGCCATCTCCAATCTTGCTGAGGGTGCACTCAATCACTTACCCAGGTCATGGGTAAAGTTATTAAACTGATGCCTTAGGTTTTAACCTTTATATTTTTCAAATCCTGTACTGCCTGGTGTGTACCTCTGAAGTTTCGTGTGGCCTGTGAGCTGCTGTTCTCTCATGCTGGTTAGACATAACAAACTCTGTCTAGGTTTGCTCTCCAAGGACACCTTGATTGTCCCAGGCCCCAAAACGTGTAAACTAAAGCCTTTGAGAGGAGGGGCAAACTTGGGGTAATTACATAATGAACTGAGATTATAATTGGAGAATTAACCCTGATATGCAAATGGACCAAACTTATAAAAGTGTGAAGAACCCATGACCCAGGGTCCATCTTGGGTGGAGCCCTTCCTAGGCTTTACACTCCCAAGGTGTACCTTTGAAGGCCCTTTAAATAAATACCTACTTTTATTCTCTTATTCTTGTCTAGCCTCTGTTTTCAGGTAGCCACATCAAGGCATCAAAACAGGTTTCCATTTTCACGTTATTTTGACCCTGTCTCTGCAGAGCTGGCTGGTTCTGTTGAGGTGTTCAAATTTCTGTGGGGAGAGCTCTAATATTCTTACCTGTTTTTCTGTCACTTTGCAGTGGGTCCAAAGCTTTTCCAGTATGTCCTAAAGGTCCTCGTGCAGTCAGTGCAGTTACTGTACACATTGCTGAGGATAGAACAGCCGTCCTATATTCTTCTTCAGGTACATTTTGTGTTGGGACTAATTTCAATAAAAATAAATAGTGCTACATTACAGGGCATTTTTAGCCATCTCAGTCATTGTTCTGATTATTTCAGAGCTGAACTGGCCTCATCAGTGGTGTAAACCTGTATCCAGGTAGTTTTTGGCTCTAAGCTTTGATTTGTCTGTTAACAGCTCGAGTTTTCTCTTCCCATTAATTGTTGTGCTTTCAAACTTCATTGCCATGGGTAGTCGTAAAGGATAAATCTTACTAGAAATGTTGGTGTGTTTATTGGAGGGGAATTTTGATCTTGATCCCGGGGTTAAATTTGAAGTACCTGCCAGTGTTCATAGGTGAATACAAACAGTCTCTGTTCATGAAGCTCCTTTAAAATGATGCAATTTCAATTTGATTTTTTGTTTCTGGCAGTTGCTTTGTGTTTGTCACTTGGTCACAGTCTTATGCTATTTTTGTTTTGTGTTTGAGCAGAATCCCCCAGGCTTACCCAGTATAGCTGTTGCCTGGGTGGCAGGACTGTTCTGGGGGAGCAAACTCATCGTTGATTGGCACAACTATGGGTACACCATCATGAGCCTGAGTCATGGCAGGAACCACCCGCTGGTCCTGATTGCAAAATGGTTTGTACAGTCATTTCTGCTCTTTATAAATGACATGCCTTGGTGGAATTCAGAATGGAAGCCAGTGGGGAGAATATGATTGGCACAGAGAGGGATTTCTGGGCTTTGCTGTGTAAAACTGGTTTCTGTTCTGCAGCTGCTTTTGTTGAACACGTGGGAGGGGGGTTGCATGAAGTGGGCAGGTTGCTTTTACGTGCATATGCAAACGTTGATCTTGTTACTGGAATTTCTTTATATGTCCTGGGTTTTTTGTTCTCTAATGCTGCTTTACACTCCATCTCTTCTTTGAACAGCTCCTTGCTGAATATAATTGGTTATGTGTAGTTAAAGGCTTTAAAGGCTTTGGAGAGTAGGAATCCATCAAAAAATGGCAATCAGATTTCAGTTCTGGGGGCAGTTGGGTTTCTTTGGGTTTTGTTTGCCTTTTGCCAAGCATGGACACTGGGGACAGTTGCTGCAATTGCCTGCCTGTGGTTTCTGACTGACATTTAATTTTTGTCAGGTATGAAAAGCTTTTTGGGCGCTTGTCTGACTATAACCTGTGTGTCACTGATGCCATGAGAAAAGATCTCTGGGTGAATTTCAAGATCAAGTAAGTCATGTGCCTCAGACAGTTTTGTGTGTGTGTGCTAAGTAAATGAAATAACAGATCCCTGAGGATTCAGGATTCAGAGGGATCTTCCAAAAGCAGCTCTCCTGAGCCCATCCATCACCACTGAAACACATCAGCTCAGTTTTGTGATGAGCCAATGGAGTGTGGGCATTCAGGAATCTTCATTATCCTTCTAAACTAACACCCCACTGACTGAGGTGGCAGCTCAGGAGCCGTGGAAGTTTGCTGCAGGCTGCCTGTGGAGTCAGAATGGGACAGATATCACTGGGATTTGAACAACTAGTCTGATCTGCCAGCTTGTCTTTTCCAGTCAGAGGATTTCACGATCAGAGTTGCTCAGGGGCAGTTATGGAGTAAGTTTGAAAATGAGGACAGTGATATCTGCAGTTTTTACAGGTCCATTTCACCCCTGGAATATGCACACAAGAAAGGGGTTCTTTGTTACTCGTGTCCACCTTGGTGTGTTCCAGCAAACTTCAGGAATACAGGAAGTTTTAAGAGTCAAAAAATGAATCACTTTGCTGTATTGATTTAGTTAACTTCTTTCTGATGACATTGTGTCAGCCTGCCACTGTACCATGTGCGTGTTGTTACATCTGTATCTTATTTCAGCTGCACATCTATTTCCTTCCAGGGCTGTAACCTTGTATGACAAACCAGCATCTTATTTTAAGGAAACACCATTAGACCTCCAACACAATTTGTACATGAAACTTGCCAAGGACTATGAGCCTTTCAAACCACGGTATGTGCAAATGCAGCTGCCCTTTCAGTCCTGAACCAAGAGACACGGAGTTGTGGCACTTAAGTTACCAGAAATACTTGGCGGGGGGTCACAAGTTCTGACCCCCAGCAGGCACAGGGGGCTTTGAGTCACCTTAATTGTCCCTAGGAGAGGCCGGAAGAAGTGAAATGATTGAACGGTGGTAACACAAGTAGTAGAAGTGTTTTGTTTTTAAAGCAGTTGGCATAAGCAGTGAGGCAATCTGTGATGAGTATCTAGGGTGGAACTCTGCAGTTCCACATTGCAGTGGTTGGATGCTTCCTTAATAGCAACCCTTCCTTAATTACTGTGGGGAGCCTTCAGGATCTTGGTCCAAGTGTTAAGCACTCCTCTCTGGCTGTGTGCGGGATGTCACTTGTAGCAGATGTACCAGGGAGTTCACTTCACCAACGAATGCTTGAAAATGAAGTGAAATCCACAGTGTATGGTGGGGATTTTTTGGAAGTGCCCAGCTCAGAGTGTGTAGGTTCTGAGTTTAGTTGAATAAGTGTGCTGTTGGTCTCCATGCTGTGCTAAGTGTGAGACAGACTGTGGAAAGGGAGGCTGACTCTGCTCAACTTGCGAAGGAAAACATTTGGTTGGAAAGTGGAATTGTGCCTGTAGCAGCAGGAAAGAGGGAAAAATGGCCTGCCCTGTCCTGGTATTTCTGTAATGTAATGACTGTTTCTAGACAAGTTGAGCAGTAAATCTGAAGCCAAATGTCTGGAAATTGATGCCAGTTAAGCAGAGTGTTCCCTGCTGTTGCTGGCTGTGTGTGTAGCTCATCCTCAGGAAGTTGTGTTTCCATAGTACAGAGCTGTCAATCCCAGTGCCGAGGGATCGGCCTTCACCGAGAGGGATGGCAAAAGTGGGAATGTGGTGAAGACCCAGGGTCGGCCAGCCCTTCTCATCAGCAGCACCAGCTGGACAGGTTGGGAATCACGTTTATTTTTCATATAAAATAGGGCTGTTTGTACTTTCTCACACTTGAAGTTATGTTTGTCCTTTGTTTTCCTGGAAGGATTTGAAGACAAGGTGTGTGTGATACAACTAAATGTTGTATAACTTATATAGTGCTACAAATGATTGGTTTTTTAGAAGTTATATTTTAATTACAGAGCTCAGCTTTCAGAATGATTAAAAGTGGTTTCCTACTTCTTTTTTTTTTAGCTTTCATTCTAGACATACTATCTGGTGTAAAACAGATTAAGAAACTCAAATATTTATTCCTTATTGAGCACCTTGCTCTAGTGGAAGGCGTCCCTGCCCATGGCAGGGGGCTGGGATGGGATGAGCTTTAAGGTCCCATCCAACCCAAACCAATTTGTGATCCCACGGTTTCTGATAATGTTTATTACATAATTATGTACATTTTTTCACTCTGTATGAAGAAGGGAACAGAGAATGGAAACATCCATTGCTAGTGACCATGGGCAGGATTGTCTTTATCTTTGAATAATCAGGGCAGTTTTTATACTTAATTCTCAGTTTTAGAAACTAGAAAATTTTAACTTGATAGCTTTGAAGATATGCAGTATTGGTAGGTGGTTTGTCTGTCATGTTGCCAGCAAGGGAAATAAACAAACACTGCACATGGTTATGGACTTTATTTCTGAAAATAAACTAGGGGATTTTTAATAGTACATTTTAGTAATCTTTAAGTACAGACTACATACTTAACTTTTGAGTACATGGTCTGTATTGTGTAGGTGAAGGTGAGGAAAATCTCAATTGTTATTTAAAGACAAAAATTTAAAATGATAGAAATATGAATGTCACTAATAAAACCTTCTCTTTCAGAGGATGAAGACTTCTCAGTCCTTTTAAGAGCTTTAGAAGGTTGGTATGAAGGAATTGATCTCACTTTTTCAAAGAGGTCTTCTGGACACTTAAGAAGGGTTTTGCTAAAGAGCAATGCTTCTATATTCAGGTGAAAATGCAGTTGTATTTGATTAATTAGCAGTAATTTCAGATTAGTAATTGAAATACAACAGTGCAACATCTGAATTCAATTATAGGAGTTGTCAGGGAGAATTTAATCTCTTAACTGGCTCCTAAACTGCAGTTTTATTTTCTGAGCTATTACACCTACTCTCCGCAGGCATCTGCTAATAGGGAGGGAGGGAATACTTTGGCTTATCTTGTAGACTTTGCAGCTGCAATTCTAAATTGATCTATTGAAGCAACTGATTGGGGAGCAGTTGAAGAAATGCTTCATGCATAGTGCATAAACAGCCTGATTTATTTCTGGAGGAGTTTGTAAATGTTAACACTGCTGAATTTACTGCTGTGTTACAGATACATGCTTGGAAGGAAATTGCTGGTAGTGGGAAGCTCAATAATTAATGCACTGTCACCACTCTTAAACCAAGCAGCCTCATATTTGTCAGCTCTGACCAGTGTTTTATCTTCTCCAGATTATGAGAGGTTTATCAAGGAGGGAGCCAAGCTTCCAGCTTTAGTGTGTGTGATAACAGGTAAGAGTATTTGTGTTACAATTCTTTCAGTGCTAACAGAAGGTTTAATTGTTACTTTTGTTCTGTGCTGACCCTTCTGTTGCTGGTGAGGAGAGAGGAGTGACTGTTGCCCTTGTGTTTGATTATAAGAACAGTGATTAATAGCTGAATTATTGCACCATCTGCTAATGGCACGTCTTTAAAGAGCCTCCCTGTCTGCTCCAGCTCTGCCTTAAAAACAATTTAAGGTCAGTGTTGAGATGATGCTGCAAAAGCAATGTCAGAAGAAGCAGCCTCAGGCTGTGCCTGGGGAGGTTTAGGTTGGACATTGGGAGAATTCCTTCATGGGAAGGGTGGTCAGGCCCTGGCACAGCTGCCCAGGGCAGTGCTGGGGTCACCATCCCTGGGGGAAGTTAAAGCCATGCGGATGTGGCACTCAGGGCATGGGTCAGTAGTGGTTTTGGCAGTGCTGGGGAACAGTTGGACTTGATCTGAGAGGGCTTTCCCAACCTTAAAAACTCCACAATTCTACGTCAATGGAAAACTCATTGAAATACTGAGTAAGAGAAGTCCAGGTGCACATTGCTTTCAAGGGAACTTAGATTTTTCATGTCTTTTTGAGGATACCACAAGTGCTATATCCTGTTTGTGCACCTGATCCAACAGGAGCTTGTATTTCACAGACCTCACTCTTTTCAGTCATCTGGATAAAAGAGTTTTTTCTGTTTTAAACAGGTAAAGGGCCTCTAAAAGATTACTACAATGGACTGATCCAAAAACTGCACTTCAAGCATATCCAGATCTGTACACCATGGCTGGAAGCTGAGGATTACCCTCTTTTGCTTGGTAAGCAGTGGATGATGGAATAGGATTGAGGATGTGTGGGAAACAACTTGGCACAGTTGTGGGGGACTGATGCAGACTGTGCCCAAAAGCTGGGAGAATACAGTCAGGAGTGTTGCTGGTTAGTGGCAGGATATCCATGGGTTTGACTCATTCCAGCAAAGCTGCTAAATTCCTCTGGCTAGCTTTTCCCTGTTTTCCCAAGAATTTTCACCCTGTTCTTTGCACTCTTTGTTTCTTCCAACTGTGCTGAAATACAGGTCCCTGTGCATGTTCTATTTTACTTTCAGGGTCACTCCCGTAAATGAAATTAAAAAGTTGTTGGCTGAGCAACCAAAAGTAGCTGAAATTCTAAATTAACATGTCGTCGGAATGTTATTCCCTCAGCATCTTCATTGTAACAGCATAAAGGGGGAGTAATAAAGTAATAAAATACGTATTCAATGTGGTCTTCATTCTGCAGGATTAGAGCCTGACCATTTATGTGGCTGTAAACCACTGTTTATTTGGTCCTTTTCAGATAATGAACATAATGTCTGTAAAATCCTCTGTTTTGAGCTGACTTCAGCTGGGAGAGGTCACTAGTGAGCCATGCAGCATATCCTGATTGGATTGTGATGGTGTTTTCCTTTACTTACCCATTTTTAGCAGATTAAGAGGCAGAAAGGCTGTTTTAAGATACATAAAACTTCAAAATCCCTTTTAATTTAACATGCAGTCATTTATTACTTTTCTAAAACATGACTACTTTGAGTCCCAAAACGTCCTGTGCTTTATTTTTTTCTCCTGATTGCTTGAAATTGTGTCAGTGTGGGTAGTTGAAGGCTTCACGTGCACCATCCAAAGCAGCACAGACATGAAGGTTTGCAGGAGGACAGAGGAGCTGCTTTCAGAGTTCAGACTGCTGTGTTTGTTTTTCAGGCTCGGCAGACCTGGGGGTGTGTCTCCATAAATCCTCCAGTGGTTTGGATTTGCCCATGAAGGTGGTGGATATGTTTGGCTGCTGTTTACCTGTGTGTGCAATACATTTTGAATGGTAAGAGCTCTTTTACAGCTCAAGGGAATCACATAAACAATATTCTTACAAAGCCAGAGTTCAGCAGCTAGTGCAGGAATTAAATGAGGTTCCTGTATTATGCCATTTTTAAAATTCACTAAGATAGAAATCAAGGTTGTTTTAAGTTAAAAAATTAATACTAGTTTCTACAAAATTGGGAGCATTTAGTGCAACCACTTGCCTTAAAAAATCCCTGTATTCCATTGTTTCCATATATTTAATTTTTAAAAAAAGCTTTCTTCTGCATAGACACATCTGTTCAGAGAAAGGCTGAGTGTATGCATAGGCATTCTTGGAATTTATGGTCCTTTGGGAAAACAGTAGCTTTATAAAAGAAGGTAAATTCTCTGTGAAGATTTCATGATGGATCATGGACAGATTTTCCTTGTGGGTTAGTTTTAAAGTAGATTATTGCCCTGGTTTTTAATGGATGTCCAGATGAATGGCACAAAGACAGAATGAGGGCCCTTTGGTACAGTTGTGGCAGATTTAGTCTGACATAGAAAGGAGAGAAAGTCTTTAACTGTTTAAAACTGCTTGTTTAATTCCACTATGTCAGGTGTGGAGCTCGTGACATCTGAGACCATAATGATGCAGATATCCTGGTTTGGTCCCTTTGGATGTCACTGTGCAACATTTTAAATGTCCCACTTGCTGCTTTTTGCCTCAGTTTTCCTTCTGTGACTTTTTTTCACAGTTTACACGAACTGGTGAAACACAATGAGAACGGTCTGATATTCAGGGACTCGAAGGAACTCGCGGAACAACTGAAGGTAAAGGCTCTGACTGACTTCTTTCCCCCCAGAAATAACCCCTGAGGTGCCACTGTGTGAGCAGCCTTTTCAGATACGAGCACCACCTGTGTGTTTTGCATTCTCCCAAGGTGCTGCTTGGCCTGCTGAGCATTGTTTGCCTCACTTCTGTTTAAATGTGATTCTGAAGCTGGCAAAAGCATTTCAAATATTGTCCTTGTTCTCTCTTTGTGGGGCCGGACCCCAGAGCTGCACTTGTAGTTGAAGGTTAACACTGGGGAGGCTGGAATGAGCCTGAAATGGAACATGATCGTTATTTTTCTGTGGTTTTGCTTTTTAAATTACAGATGCTTTTCTTGGAATTCCCTACCCTGGAAGGGAAACTTCACAGCTTCCGAGAGAACCTGCGAGTGTCCCGGCAGCTGCGCTGGGACGAGAGCTGGGACCAGATTGTCCTTCCCTTGCTGGGGAACAAGGAATGACTGGGGGAAGGAGGGTGTCAAATACATTCCTGCAGCTGCAGAGATTTGGGAAACAGTGAATAAACACTTTGTACTGTCCGCACTTACAGTTTCTAACTCCTTCATCTTGGCATGGGGTTCTCTTCCTTTACAATTTCAGCTTCCTGGGTGAGTAAGAGGTGCTGAAGGTGCTGAGGCTGGTTGTTGTGTGGGAACCTGTGCTGCTTGAAGGTCCCTGTTTGGTGGAGATCCTTGAATACAGATAGAAACTCTTAGCAGCTTCACCTCCTGTACAGTCAGCACTTCAGCAGGTGATTTGGGTATGGGTTTTTTGGTATGTGGCAGATGCTTTTCATTCGAGTTGTTTCATTTCAGCTGGTCACAATGATCTTGGAGGTCTTTTCCAACCTAAATGATTACCAGTTAATTGCCCAAGCACTGAGTATCCTCCTGTGTGGTTTTATCGAGACAGAACCATTTTCCAGGTTGTTTTTCCTTTTGACAGTGTGTGCAGGAGTGTGGAAGCACAGCCCTGGTGTGTGACAGCTTTACTGGGCACTTAGAGGAAAGCAGAGCTTGCAGTGAGTGTTCTCCTTGTAGTCTGAAATGAATGTGCCCATTTACCTTGGGAAAGAACATAAAATATATCTCTTTTTGAACAGATGAACAGAAAAGGGAAAAATAAACCCAAAATGTATGACTAAAGTATGTGTAACTTAATCAAAAGGCACTTTTCTTTGTGAGTGCTTACTCAGGTACAGCCTTCAGCTTTTTATTAAGCTCAGTATTCACGTGCAAGCCTAATGCTTCCAAGATTTTTTTCATTGCCTTTTTGGTGATAAAATAGATGTCAGTCACTGAAGGAGTAAATGTGCTTGGTTTGGACTGTTTAGTGCTCCTCAGAGCTCCTGCTTCAGGGTGGGAGGTGAGGACAGTGGGTTCTGCACCAGCAGTTTGAAACTCTGACTGAGCAACCATTGAATATCTGCTTTTGTCAAAAGGGAAAAGGTGAATATAGAGTCAAGTTGCTTTACTGCAGGAATTTGGCAAAACCTCCAGCTTATTGATTGAAGAATGATCCATAAAGATTTGTTTGCCAATTTTTTAGTGGGTTTTTTTTCCTGTTTTCAGTCAAAATCCTGTCTGGGGGTTTGGCCATTCCTGTGCACGTGGAGGCAAATTAGGCACTTCTCTAATTAAACAGTAATGCCAAAAGCTTTAGAGAGGTTTCATCTTTCTATAAATAGAACTTTTTAGATCCAAAATGAGCTCTGTACAGAACCTTTGAATTTTCTGTAAGGGGAGATAAAGGAGCTCCTGTGTGGGCTGCCAGTTTGTGTTTACTCTAGAAATAACATCTTTGAGTTCTTTCTTTTTTGGGATCAGGGAACCAAAACCTGCGCTGGGGTTATTTCTGCTTGATCCCAGCAGTCATGGTCTCCTTTAGCTTGAATAGGAAGATTCTTCAGGTTTCAAGTTAGGTATCATCAGTTTTCTCTCCATTGCTGCAGGAGGAGGAGGCTGAAGTTTTTTTCATTTCCTTTTAAGTAGCTTTTAATAGAGAAAAGGAAGTCAAAAGAGGAGAATGAGCAGCACTTTGATTTTTCTGCTTCGGGACCAATGCTGCCCAACAGGAGAATGATTAATGGATGATGGAAAGTTTCAGAGCAGGTGAGCTCACTCCCTCCTTGCAGGATACCTGGAGCACTGCTATGGAGTGTGATTCCTTTCTCATTCCCAGCAGCCACTGTGGAAGTGGCAGTTCTTATGTGAGAGAGAGGGACATCAATCCTGACTTGTCATCACTGCAGAATAAAAGTGCACCTGATTTACAGCAGAATTATCCTGGACACAACTGCAGGTATTGGTCACTGTTTATTGGGGATTTTTAAGATAACCCAAACTACAAGTATGTACAGACAAGTATAAAAGACCAGAGTAGACAATTACAGCTGGTTTTAGTATAAAAACCCATTGATTACTCTGAACCTTTGTTTTGCTCCCATGTCTGTGTGAGATCTTCATCCTGTGATCCTGCAGGTTGCCCCCAATACTTACAAATCACAACACATTGGAAAAAAACCCCCACTTGAATTCTGTTGTCTTCTACAGAATCTAAGTGAAGCGTGACTGGGGCTTTTTGGTGTCTGTTGCTTGAGGTTCACTCACTTCCCAGGGGCAGCAGCAGGATCCATGCTGGGAATTTCAGGATGGAAGAACTCCACGTGCCCATGTGTACAGTTGTATCCTCAGAACCTCCTGTTTCCAGAATTCGGGATAATCTTGTTACAAGCTGAGATAGCTCCTGTTGGTCTCAAAATTCCAGTTCTATTTGCCAAGCCTATATAAATAGCTGTAGAATAGTTACATCTGGCTGCACATCATAGAGAAAACTACAGCTGCTGTGGGCTGGAATCATCTGCCACCTGATCCCAACTTTATCTGTGAAGAGAAACACTGGGAATCATATTTATGCTTAATAAAACGAAGAGCAAAAGCTGCATGACAAGTTCTGTAAGAAGAGATCTTTAGCATGCTGTGACCTACAGGCAAATGCTTATGAGTGTTTTTTTTTTTTTAAATCCCATTAATGCCTCTGCTGAACACTCAGTGTCACTTAGTGAATTACCCAGAATTTCACAGAATACCCTGAGTTGAGGGAACCCACAAGGATCATCAGGTCCAGCTGCGGAACACCAGCTGAGCAGCAAAGAAACTGCAAAAGATAGGCTTTGGAAGTGTATATGAAGAAAAATCCCCAAATCCCTATTTTATTTAATCTCTAGCTGGGGGTTTTAACCCTCAAAGAACAGGTAAGATAAGATAAAGGGTTTAAGCTGCATCTCAGGTGTTATCACTGAGACAGTGCAGCACAGATGGCTCCCTCCTTTCAGCTTAAACCTTTTTTTACTTTCCTATTGGCACCAGATTTACAAATCATCCCTTACAGATGTGAGCTGTGATAGCCAGGATGTACCTAAAGGTGAGTTCCAAGCTCCTGATCAAATCCTTGTGGAAAAGCTACTGCTCTTAAATCCAGCTCTAGGATAAGATCCTGCTCTTGGACAGTGCTCCTCACCAACAAATGCTCCTGCTCCTCTCTACCACAGAACAAGTAATGGGCAAAGAGGCAAAAAGGCAAAACTATTGAACACTGGATGGAACAGGCACCCACCCAGTTCAGCCTGGAACAGCTGATACGTGGCTGGATTTCGGATTGTGAAGGCAATGAACACCTCAGGAGCTTTTCTGTCTGCTCTGGAGGTGGAGAGTTTCTGTAGCATCCCAATGAGGGCTAAAATTATCTCAGGATCATACACCACATCTACAAAAAAAAAAAAAAAAAGAGAGAAACATACAATATTTATTGAGAATTGAGCAAAAACCAGAATAAAAACTGCAAAGCAGAAATACAATCTTCACAGTGCATGAGAATATTGATATTTTATGTGCTATGCCCTCATCACTAAAAATCAGTGCTCCTTTTTGTAAATGGATTGGCAGATATTTTATTTAAGCCCATCCTAAGGGAGCAGCAGAACCACTGAGTGTTGGTGCTCTCTGTTCCCACCGCCCTTGGCAAAACAAACCTGCCTCATTAGAAATGAGTGGTTTAGAGGCTGATGCCAAGGACTTGCAGCAGTTTTCATCTGGAGTCATTCCCTGGAGAGCAGAAATGGTGGTGAGAGGTCTGAGCGAGCACCAAGGGGGGAATGCTGATACTCAGAGGGGTTGTTTACCACACAGAGGTGTCCAGGTGTGTGTACCACTGCAGGCACTCGTGCTGCAATGTGACATGGGCACATCCTGCTGTAATGAGTAACAGCAAACACTGGAGACATGTCAGTCCCCTCAGTTCTTGCCTTCAGAGTCTGGCTGGGGCTGCTCTGGGCACCAAGCAGCATCACTGGCATTAGGTACCATGCAGTCACCTCATTTTATAGAATTCCCATTCACTGCATCCTGTGATACCTTGGATGACAAAGTCATTTTTCCTCCTGGATTCTCAGGTTTTTCTTTGCAAAGCTCCAAATCAGGGTGTAAGCTGAGACATTCTGCTCTCACCACGTATCACTGCTATCGTTCTACTATCACATTTTCCATTATTAGATTTTTTATGAAGCTCCCTCCCAATTTATACACAGACAAGTCCAAAAAGGGTCTGTAGTTGGTTTTTTTATTCTGTTATTCCTTAAGAGGCTGCCAGGGTTGCTGAGCCCTGCCCATCCCTGCTCCCCATGAGTGTGTGCAGTACCTGCTGCAATGACAACGTCAGCTCTGAGACCCAGCAGCTGTTGTTCTGTCACTGAGCCCCAGTCAAGCTCAGCAACAATCACTTCTGGGTTTTGGCAGTTCCCTCCTTCCACCTCCTGTCCTTGGGACTCTGTTTGGATGCTCCAGGCCCCGTCAGGCTCCGGGATGAAGCCGTTCAGCCGGATGTTTTCTCCCAGCTGCCTGAGAACACGGGGGTGGCAGTCACTAAATATGAATGTCCTGGGCTGGCAGGTCTTGCAGATGGCAATTCCAGTGAAACCAATCCCACTCCCTAATTCCAGGATTGTCCTGAAGGGTAATGGAGTAAAAAGTACTATCAGGACTCTGCATTGAGTTGGAAATCAAAACATTCTAAATATAATTAAAGGTAAAATCAGTTCCAGATAATTACAGTAATTTTTGAGTGAAACATCCACAATCTAACCTTTGTCCCAAGCAACTGGAGAGTTGGGAATAACTGAGGGTGGAATTGTCAGCACAAAATTAATTAGCTGAAATGCTGATTTCTGTAAGGCACAAAGCATTCCCACCACAGGGATGAGAGACGTTACCCCCTGGCTTTAGCCATCTGCAGCACAGTTGTTTCCACCTGAGCTGGCTCTCCAGTTTTCAGTCAGTGAAGAGAAACAGACACTGAGCAGCACAGTTCCTTCCCCTGTGAGCTTAATTATTATTAAATTATCTTTCCTCAAAAGTCCTTCTTCCTCTTGACAGCTTATAAATAAAGTGGAGATGATGTGATCAGAGCTGCACACTGATCATCTAACGTAGATAATCCTTGGTGAATCCCATCGTGGAGTGAAGGTCATTAGTTAAATTACTGAAAGCTGCTCTCACAGAGCAGGTCAGACTGCACAGTGCAAGGGTTTCATCCTAAACCATGTCTTGACAGGTCCTCTCCTGGCTTAAAGTTTGACTGCTGCAGAGCAGACAAGAGCAGCAATTACATGGCAGCAAAAGGGTGTAATTTCAGTTATTTTGGGTGTACAGTCTGTTATTAAATATTTCTGTTATTAAATTACAGTTGTGTAGCTCACAGTATCAGAGGGCTGGAGCCCCTCTGCTCTGGAACCAGGCTGGGAGAGCTGGGGGTGCTCACCTGGAGAAGAGAAGGCTCCAGGGAGACCTCAGAGCCCCTTGCAGGGCCTAAAGGGGCTCCAGGAGAGCTGGAGAGGGACTGGGGACAAGGGATGGAGGGACAGGACACAGGGAATGGCTTCCCACTGCCAGAGGGCAGGGATAGATGGGATATTGGGAAGGAATTGTTCCCTGTGAGGGTGGGGAGGCCCTGGCACAGGGTGCCCAGAGAAGCTGTGGTTGCCCCTGGATCCCTGGCAGTGCCCAAGGCCAGGTTGGACAGGGCTTGGAGCAGCCTGGGACAGTGGAAGGTGTCCCTGCCCATGGCAGGGGGTGGAAGGTTTAAGGTCCCTTCCAACCCAAACCGTTCTGTGCTCCTACATGAATGAACACATCTTCCCCTGTCACTCCAGCCCTGCTGCTGCCATACCTGTCCCTGAACACGCCGGGGTTCTCCAGTGCCCACTGGGCCAGGTGCAGAGCAGCCTCCCACGTGACGAGCCCCGTGGTGCCCCCGGAGATCAGCGCTGTGCTCTCCGAGAGGCTCACACAGTCCCCCGTGGGCTGCAGGACACGAGAAGGCAAAGGTGGATCAGCACAGACCATGGATTTAGAGTTTACAATCAACAGCAGCACCTGAAAAAAGGCAGGAAGCACTCCAGGCTTCAGGGTGGGTGTTTTTAAAGCCAATTATTGCTTCATTTGGGTGAGGAAATGTGGTTTAGACCAGCAAAGTGTCAGTGTTTACCAGTAAGTAGTTTTTGTAACAGTCAGTAGATTCTCCTTCTTTAAGAACATCTGCCAGTGCATCGTAGAGTTCATCCAGGGGTTCAGCTGCTGTGGATTCGTGCTGTGGGGAGGAGAACAGGGCAGCTCTGGGTGTCACATTGTCATGAAACAGAAAACAGCTGCACTGTAAGCTCCATTTTAATACATTGTATTTACACTGAATGCTGTGGTCGCTTATTACCTGAGGTATTTCCAAGGAAAAAAAAGAGAAAAACGAGTGAAAAGTAAGCTGAAAAGCAAGAGGTACCTTTTTGATGAGCTCAGTCAGGAAGCACCTCCTGTACTTGGCCGAAGGGGGATATTTCACACACAGAGGATGAAGAATTGTCTAAAATAAGAACAGCCATGGAAACCAATTACCCAGGGGAGGGTTTAGGAAAGGCACTAAGGGCCAGAGAGGGACCATTAATTGGCTCTGGGTGCCATGAAATCCATTGGGATTTAGTCTGTACAAGACACACTAAGCCAGAAATTTAAATTGGCTGATTTCTGACTGGTTTGTGAGTTTACAGCTCTGTGGCCACTAATTTCTTACCTTCTGTGGCAACAAAAATCTCACTTTTCATAAGAGTAAAGAGGAAAATTGAGTGGAAGTAATCCAATTTACCCTCCCCCTTCTTTTGCTCTTCTCTTCCTTCTTTCCTTCTTGGTTTGCTGCCTGATCTGTGATCTCCCACCCCCAGGGACAGTTCAGGCACCACCATTCCTGTACCCCGAACATCCCGGAGCGGCTGCGCTGACTGTGCCAGTCAGTGCTCTAGCACGCGGGTCTCAATTTTGATTTAAGAACACCCGAATACCAGGCAGAGAAGGAAACCTACAGCTCTGCAGGGCCCAACGAAACGCTGCGACACCGGGCCACGGATCTCGGTATTTGTGAGCAACCCCGGCGGCTTTGGGACACGCGGTGGCACCGCGCCTTGGTGGCACGGGGGTGACTCCGAGCTGTCCCTCACCTTGTGCAGAATATCCGCGAGCAGCGCCGAGTCCGGCGCAGTCCGCAGGCTTTGTTCGAGTTCCTAAAACGGGATAAATAAATA
>VWZT01010285.1:160014-213880 GCA_013397055.1 Pachycephala philippinensis | reverse complement strand
ACGGGCTTGAGGGTCGCGCAGCAGCCGCGGGGGACGGGGAGGCTTCGTGACTGCCCGCGTTAGGCTGCAGTGCCTGACCTGCCTTCGCGCGGTGCGGGGAGATCGCAGCTCCCGGCTCCTCCCGCGGGCAGACGAGCCCCGCTTGTGGCACCGCCGAGGGCCGGCTCCGGGCTGGAGCACGGCAGAGCCCCCAGCACCCCCGGCAGCCTGTCCTTCAGGTCTGCACGCTCACCTCCAGCTTAGACACCCGTGCTGGGGCTGAGCAGGGTTTTGTGCGGAGTTTCTCAAGCCTCTGCGAGTTTGCCCTTTAGAATCAGTTGGCTGGCTCTTATCCTTGGGTCTTGAACATCCTAAAGCTGTTGGGGTCCCAGTGTCTCATCAAGACCCCTGGATTTTGCTGCATGTCAGCTCAGCTGCAGTTGAAGCATCTCAGCCTCCAGGTCCTGGATGCAGGAGTCCTAGAGGATGGGAAAAGCTCTGTACTTGCCAGCCTCTCCATTTGCTGAGCTCTCTCCTCTCCGTGCTCCTGGGGTACATCCCCCCAGGCACCAGGAAACAACTGTTTAGGGTGATCATCCGTGGGCCTGGTAGAGGAGATGGGATAATGTGAACGTTGTGTTTGAAATGTCATACTGTTTCCTCCAAGCGTTTTTTCAGCTGGGAATCTCACTGAAGCTTGGCGCTCCGTAGGCCTGCAGGCCCGGGATGCGGCTGGGTGGGTTCTCATGGTCGGACAGAAGGTTATCTGGGAATTGCTCACTGCACGTGGCCTGGGGCACTGGTGCAGGACAGTGCTGCACTGCTGTGAGTCGCTCAGGAGCTGATGGAGACCGGGAGATGTGTTTGGAGGGAGCCAAGGTGGAGGAGAGGGTGCAGATCCCAGACTGTGGCCCTTGCGGCTCTGAATGCAGAGATCTTGCCGTGCTTTGCGCGTTGTCACCTGGGACTTGGAGGAACTTGTGCTTTAGGGCTGTGCCCTTCCCTGAACTGGAGCAGTCCTGTGGTGACAGACTGGCTGCCTGTGACACTGAGAGTCTGCTGGTGGCTTTTGTCTGGCCATTTTTTGAGATCCTGCTGAACAGTCTGGCTTGTGCCCCTGAGTGAACCAGAGCAGGTCTGAGCTCTGCCTGAGCGTAACATGTCCAAGGCATGATTTGAATTACCCTGATTTTATGTATGTGGGGATTTTAACTCATTCCAAGTTGCATCAGCTTCTGTTTGTGTCCAAGGCTTTAACAGTTGAAGGCAGAAGGCAAGACCCAACATTGCTCCCTTCCCCGGGAGGGGTTGAATGGCTGGAGAGGGCTTTGAAGGTTTGATGTGACTGGCTGGGTTTGCTAAGCCCGATTGCTTTGGCAGGAGAGAGAGCAGCCTCCTCCAGCCTGATGACTTGGTGCGTAAGGGAACCGGAGGCGTGGGCCAGGCACGGTGTCTCCTGAATTGGAATAAATCTTGGAAAACAACCCAAAAGTGCTAAAGTTGCACGTAAAAACGGTTGGGCGTCATGCCCAGACTCGGAGCTGTCTCATGGTGGCGGAAGGGCTGGGTGACCCCATGGAGGAGCCTGGATGGCCTCGGCAGATGCACTGATTACCCCCCACTCTCCTGGCTTGCTCCCTCCTTATCTTTGCTCTGGGCACCCTTTATCTTTACTTGGAATTCCGCTGGCTTTGCGGAGGGAAGTGGCCACGGGCCTGGTGTTCCCTCAGCCAGCTGAGTGCGGTTGGCTTTAACTCGTGGAAAACACGCGCTCTCCTCTGTCCCAGAGGTTTTGTGGGAGCTTTCCAAGTTTGCACTGCTTGCACGTGAGATCTAGAGAGAGACTCAGCCTGTGCTGTGTGTCCATGGTCGTGCTGATCCCCGCTGGTGGGAACATCATCTGCTGCCAGGTGGGGAAATGCTTTTTTCCTCCCATCTTCCCGTTTCATCTGAATCCAGGCTTGGTTGTTTGTGGCTTCGTTCTTACCCTTCCTGTGAGCAGAGGGGTCTGGGAAGGACCAGACCCTGTGGCATTTCTCCGAGTGAGGGTTTTTATGAAGCAGAGGGAAGCTGGAGTGAGGGGCTGTGGCTGCCTGCGGTCAGAGGAGGCGGATTTGGAAAGCATGTGTCAGCCCAGTGTCCTGCCACCATGGCTCTCTCCCAGTGCCCGGAGCTGGGGGGAACTTTGTGAGCCCCCCATTTGCTGCAACCTGGGGCTCTAAACAAGGTCACACTCAGTGCAGCCTTCGGTGGGAAAGCTGCTTACGCGTGTGGGACAGGTGAGTCAGTGGCTTCCTCCTCATTTTCCGTCATAATCCCACTCTCTGGAGCGAAGCGAGCTCCCTCCCTGCTCCCTGGAAGCCTCTGGATCTGCCTGTGTTTGCCTCAGCCTTGCTGGTTGCTGTTGGAGCCTTCCTGAGAGGCTCCCTCCTCTCCAGGCCATGGTCACCGAGCTGGGCAGGGAGGGGCAGGCTGCTCCGAATTTCTGTCACATTTGCTGTTTGGAGTGTTGACATTTGCCTTGCATTTAGCAATGGCAGCTGAGGAAGCCAAGAGAGGCAGAAGAGCTGCTGCCTGCTCACGAGAAACATTTAACTCTTGCCCTCACAGCTCCCTTCCCCATGTGCTGGCAGCTCTCAGGTTGGCTGACAGGAAATGCCAGTGGTGTTCCCAAAATTCGTTTGTGTTCAGTTGCTTGAAAGATGAGGAGGGTTTTTGTGTGCCGTTTCCTCTTGCTCTGGAAAAAAAAAAAACGCTGGTGCCCTGGTGCCTGGGCAGAAGGGAGAAGGGGGAGCCCTGGCAAGGAAATAGGATCCAGAGAAATGTGTCACCAGCAGAAAGAGCAATTGTTTTCCTGCATTTCCATGGCAGAGCCTTGTCCTGTTCAGGCAGCCCATGTTTGACAGCCAAGATAATACATTTATATTGATGTAATTAGCAGGACGTGGAGTTTGCTGAATGGCTCGGGGGCAGCCTGCTTTTCAGGCTAACTCCAGCAAATAGATCAGGGAGGATTGGAAAGCTGCCGTGGGTTGCTGGAATTGGCCCGTTGGGTTTCTGGAGGTTGAATACATAACTGCTGATATTTCCTATTGTGCTGTACCCTGCCTATTTGAAAAGAAAATAACTCAAGGGAACATGGGGCTATTTTTGCCAGCTTGAGATGATCAAGTTTGATTTCTAAAAACTGAAGCCGAGTCTTTAGGCTTGCACATTAAAACCAGTGTTGGAACCATATCTCTGTTCCTCCACAAATACGTGCCTCCACACTTTGCCAACGGTGTAAACTCTAATGAGTGTTCATAAAAAAAGAAAGAACTTTTCTGTTCCTGCAGTGCAGCCCCTTTTGTAGGGAATGCTGTGGGCCGGAGCAGGCTCAGCATCAGGGATGGTGATAGTCACACTGTGTCAGGGCACTGAGCTGGTGTCCTGCCCCAGCCCTTGCCAAACCTCGGGGTTATCAGTGCATTCTCAATTTGGTGAAATAGAGACCAAGACCTTACAAAAAGCTGTTGTTCCCTCCAGTGATGCTGCCCAGCTGCATTTCTGATGTGATGCTTCCTGTGGCACCAAAGTTTCCCCTTCAGGATCTTGTTCCCAGTCCCAGCCCAGGTGATTTCAGTTTACTGAGGGTATCACAGGCAGCTTCCCAACTTGTGTCCTTCTGCTCCTGTAACAAAAAGGTTTGCAGAGAAAGTTACTCATGGACAACTTTGCCAGGCAGCAAATCCCCTGTGTTTGTGCTGGACTGTGGAAGTGGAAGCACAGCACCAGGGTCCTTGTGTGCTGAGCTCTGTCCTCTCCTGGGCACCTCTACAATCCACAGAGGCTGCAGCACTGGTGTGGTCAAGGTCTTGCTCTCCAGCTTGCCCTTGTCACTCTCCTTCCTGCAGACTCTGGCCGGCAGGCAGAGCTTGGGAAATCCTTGGAATTCCAGCCCAGCCCAGCAGGTTTGTGCTGAGCTGCTGGATGCTGAATGCTTTCCCTTGCTATCCCGTGGTATGTGAACACATCTTCTGCAAGGAAAACGATGTGATGTAGCACTTGGGAGGTGCTCTGTCCGCTGGTGTTGGTCTCGCTCGCTCCCTCGTTAGCTCTCCTGAATCATCTCCCGCCTTTCCAGAGCGGGAGCAGCTCAGTGAGTGCCCTGGAGGTGCTGTGGGCCTGGAATTCCCTGCGTAGCTGCACAGACCCTTGGGCTAAAAGGATCAGGGTGGTCCTTTTGAACCTGAAGGATTCCTGAATCAGTCCCTTATCTTCTCATTACTGGTCCCTGAGTGATGGCCCCTGCCCGTTCTGTACACCCTCCCTTTGCTACCCTGGTTCCGTTAGCAGCCCCTGTCCAGGTGTTCACCACAGGGCATCTTTTCCCCACTGCCTGGAATTGTCAGTGGTGGGGAGTGCTGGAAGAGAAAAGCTCTTTGTGAGTTCACCATCACCTACCCCAGGGGCATCACGCTGCATCTGTGGGGGTGGTGAGCAAGGTAGAGGGGGCAGAATGGGCTCTCTTGCTCTGCCATGCTCCTAAAGAGGCTCAGTGATCACATGGTGTCAGCTGAATCCTTACTTTTGTGCTCCCTCCCCAACCTAAAGTAGAGGAAGTAAGAGTGTGCTGGAGAGCCAGACACTTATGGACAAGGGTTCTTGTTGCCTCCATCTGCTAAAAGCCCATCCCAAAGGAGACAGCAGTTTCCCAAAGCAGGAATTTCATTAAAACAGGTTGTTTTGAGAGCAGAGAATATGAAGGAGGAAGGGGAAATATCTCGGAGGAGGGAGGTTTGCCGAGGCAACTACTCAAACGTCATGGCTTCTGGGGGTGGGATGGGCACGTTTGGCATAATCAGAGGAATTTGTACTTCAGAATCTCCAGGAGATGTAACTGCTAATGACGTCCTGGCTATGCAGAGTAATTAACATCTGTTTCTGTATTTGTACATTCAGGCAGCGTGCCCCGCCAGACATCGCTGCGTTCCCATCCGGCCCCTCGGGACATCCTGCCCTGTTGCTAATTGTCGAGAGCTGTCCAGAGTCCTTCTCCATACGATCCTGCTGTGCTCCATCCCGCTGTGCTCCCGAGGTGTGGCATTCCCTGCTCTGATGACAGCTCGCACCAGGATGCTGAGCAGCGGCCACCGGCAGGGAGCGAGGCCAGTGATGGGCACGGAACTGTAAAGGCACGGCCAAAGGTTCTGAGAGCACGAGTGAAGAGTCTGAGCTGACCCAAAAGCTGTCTCCAGGGGGGACCAAGCTCCAGCTGGATGTCATAGGAATCACAGAGCCCTCTGCGAGCTGGAGTTCAAGGGGATGCTGATTGAGGGACCAAAAATGTGAGGTTGGTTGTCTCTGCTGGTGCCATGCTGATGGGCCTGGAGTCTCAGCAGTCATTTATTCTTACGTGCCTTTTGTCACTCTCTGTCCAGCAGCTTGGGACGGCAGCCTCTCTTTCCTGGCTTGGTGTGCTCCCAGTGCTCAGTGCAGGGACCTTCTAGCATGCTCCTCCAGCCAGGCCACTCCGTGGGTGCCAGCAGCGGCCGCTCGGGTCCAGGGACACCAGGCTGACCCTACACCGACTGGCACTGGACCTGCCGAGCAGGAACTGTGTTGGGTGAGAGGCTTTTCTGACTCAGCTGGCTCTGGGCTGGGCTGGGAGGGGCTGGAGGGAAGGAAGGAGACCTTCTCTCATCTGGTTTGTGAGCACAGTCACCCTGCTTCGTGTCTCTCACGCCTCTTGTTCTTGTCTTTCTTCCTTGTTTGAATTCCTTCTTTGAGTGTTTCCATGCTGTCTGTGTGAAGGCTGTGTGCTCAAATGCGTGGGGATACTGACGTCCTCTGGTTTTCTCATGGTGAAGAAGAAACTGTGAGAGTGGAAGAGAAATTGTGAGGTCTTCCAGCATCCCGCAGTCTTAAGCTGCATGACTGTCTCAGGGTGTGTTTGAGGCAGTGCAAGGGCAGGGCAGTAAATTAGGAGACTCTGCATAGCTTTGCCTGCAGTAACCACAGAGCTGTGGCAGTTCCCAGCCCACTGGGACAGAGAGGTCACTGTGTTGTGCCTCATGTGGCTGGGCTGCTTTCAGCCTGGGCATTCAGAGCCTGGGCTGTGGAGGCAGGGCGAGGTGCTGGGAAGCCAGTCTGAGCTCGGACCTTCAGGATACGTTTGCAGCAAGTGATGGTGTTGTCCTTAGATTCACATGATCCAGGTTGACGTGGCCTCATCCATGTTGGGGCTTTGGATTAATCAGATGGACACTAGTGCTTGCTGTGTGTTGGCCCATCTGGTCTGCCTGGGTGTTTTTGGACTAGCTGGAGTCTCTGTGTGATGCTGATGTCCAGCCACAGCAGAAGGTCTGCAGGAACCTCTCAGAGCTTTGGTCAGTGAGGCCGGGCCATGAGCGCTCTGGTGTTTGAGTGGTGACTGTCACCAGGCAGGTGTTGGTCAGATCTGCACCATGGCTTGTTCTCAGGGCTGAGAGGGATGAGCTGGCGTTCCTGCTCTTGGATCTGTTTTGATGCAGCCTTGGAATGTCTTCCAAAAGCTACTGCCCTTGTTCCTGTTGCCTGACCTTGCCGTGTCATAGTGAGCAGGGCCTGCTGGAGGGGAGGCTGGGGTCTGCAGCACCACACAAGGCTCAGGCAGCTGGATGTGTCTTGCAAGGCATTTGGGAGTGACTCCAGTAACATGATCTCCTCTCCATCTGCCCTTTTGGTTCAGGATGCAGCCAGCAGCCCTTGGTTAAAACCCAGCTCCCTCCCCATGCTGGAGGTGCATCAGGTGGCCTGGCTGGCTTTGCTCTACCATTACTCAAACCATCTGCATTGTGTTCCAGCCCTCTCGGAGTGCAGCCTTTTCCTCATATGACCATTGTGTTTGTTCAGATGACTGTTCTCGGAAAATATTGCTTGAGGTGTGTGTGATTGAACACATCCTACAATTCCAGCTGTACTGGTGTAGCTGAAGAGGAGCCGGTTGTGATGGAGACAGTGAGCCAGTAAAACCACTCTGGTGAGCAGAGGGGAGGGTTGTGGTGGTGTCAGGCACTGTTTTGTTTGTATCACTTCATTGTACCAGGTGTTATTCCACACCTGTAATTTCAATACAGTATAATCTCCTGACAGAAGCAGTGGCATGGCTGCCACATCAGTGTGCAGAAGGATTCATGTGTTTTTTAGGTGTCATCTGGAGGTGGAGAGGGGTAAGCAGTAATGTGGTGCTTTTGCATTAAATGATTGTGCTGAGCTGTGCTTCCCTGTTGCTCTGTGGCTGCCCCATCCCTGGAAGTGTTCACGGCCAGATTGGATGGGACTTGGAGCAACCTGGGATAGTGGAAGGTGGCAGGGGGTGGAAGGAAATGGGCTATAATGTTCCCTCCAACCCAAACCATTGTGTGATTCTATGATTTTAGAAGAGGAACTTCCTCTCTCCCCCCAAGTCTGTCCCACTTCCCTGTTCTGCCCTGGTTCCCTGTGCTCCTGGGGAAGGCAGGAGCCTCTTGTGCAGCTCTCAGCTATTCTTGTGCTTTTATCTCTTGGTTGTTTGTGATGGAAATGCCAAATGGCACCATTGTCTGTCAGGCTTCTCCCACCTCTGCGCTTGCCTGAGGCACAGCCAGAGATGTGTTGGCTTAAATCTAGGCCAGTTGGTTGGAAATTGGGACGTGGTGCCTGATGAAAGCCAGGGAAGGCCAAATTGCATTAAAATGGCAGAAGGAGACACCCAGGTGCTGCTGCCTGTGTGGCTTGGGCAGGGCACTGCAGTGAGAGCTGGAGTTATCTCTAGGAAGGGATGCAACTGGATGTGTGTTGGGCAAATTATGTATTTACTGTCTGTCTAATCTGTGTTAGCATTAAAGCTGTAGCTGGAGTGTCTGGGGACAGTGTGCGCAGGGGACATCTCCACCTCCTGCCTCTCAGAGTTTGCTTTCCAAGTCTGTGCCCTGGGTTTTCACTGGCTGTGAGACTGTTTCTTGCTGCAATTCTCTCTCTTCCCCTCCCTTCTGCAGTGGCCAGCTCTTCATCTGCTTATCTGTCAGCTTAGCATGATCTGAAGATACAATCCCTGCTGTCCTTTTGGGAATGACCTTGTGTTTGTGCTGTGTCTGGGCCTCTATGAATTTGGGTTGCTGAGTGATTGGGAGGAAGGAACTTCATGGGTCGTCAAGTCCAGTTCCGTGCTGCTGAAGATGGGCAGTCATCTCATGCAGCTCATGAACTTGTCCAGGAACTAATTGTTGGAACTCACGCTGTGCTTTTTTCCCCAGTGCTTCTGGAGCAGCTGGTCCAGAGATCTGCTCTTGGAAAGGTTAGAAACCCTCCTCACACTTCCAGTGTCCACTTTTCCTGGGTTGGTTTGTTGTGCCTGTGTCATTGCAGAGTGTCAGCTTGCAGATGAGATGATGACTTGCACATTTTTTTCCTTCCCTGGTTCTCTGTAACCTTTATGTCCTGCAGTAGTTGTGGCTCTGGATGGAGATTTGTCCTGAGAAATGTGCTGAAGGCTGTTTTGTTTTCCCGTTTGGGCAGGTTGGGTTGGCTGGGCCCACTTGTTTCCTTGTTGTGCTTTTGAGTGTTTCAAGTGCAGGTGGAGCTGTGAGCTGTACAGTTTGTGAATGTTAGTGAGTACAGAAGAGCACTTTTTGTGCTGCTGTCATTTCTGTCTTCTTTTTTAATGTTTGTCCTTGCTACTTGTGCCATTTTGCCCCTTCAGGAGGGAGAGATGTCAGAAACATTTGAATCAAGGTGAACCTGATGAAGCAGTGTATTGAAGAACCAGTGCCTGGCTCTTACTCGTGGCTCTCATTCATGTTTATCTCTAGCTGTGAATGTGCAATAACAACAGTTCTGTTCAGCACAGGCTGGCACAGCCTCAGACAGGAAGATCTGCTGTTTACCAAGCAACACTCTGCTATAAGTGAGAAAGAGGGGAAAAAAGTGGTTTATTGCTGCTGGGTAGCTCAGAGTGTAGTTAAACCTTTCTGAAAAAAAGAGGAAACTAAGAGCACATGTGTTACTCAAGATGCATTTTTCCTGGCAAGAGTCCCATGTGTGTGCTCTTCCTGCAAAGCATCCCTGCGTATGCTCCTTCCCATTAAATCCATAGCATACTGGGAGCAGGCAGGCAAGAGCTTCCTGTTTTTATAATGCAACTGGTCTCAGCAGGCAGTCTGTCGAGGTGATTTTTCAGCCTGACATCTTTTGTAGCTGGGGCAGCCTGTGAGCTGAGTAGGATGACAGAACTCTGCTGCAAGGATTATAAACACGGGGAGGAAAAGATCTGGAAATGAGATCTGCTGCTAAAGCTTCCCCAGATTGGATGCTGTGCCTTGTGCTGTTTTGTTCCTTCCCCTGTGAGTCTCTCTGTGGCATTTGCTCGCTGCCGGTGCTGAGAGGGCCCTGCCAGCCCGCCCACGCCGTGGTGACGCTCCGCTCCGGAGTCACCCACAATTGGCCGGGAATTGCGGGACACACGCGGCTCGTTGCACTTCACTGGAGCAGTGTTAATTGACTTAACAGAGCACTGGGGTTGTAGGGATTTCGTTGTGTGGGGTTTCTTAAACGTGTGTGCACTCAGACCCTTCTGCAGCAGTGCCCTTGTTGCCATTTTCATGCTTGTGCAGAAACCGCTTCGCAGTTGTCAATGGAGATGATGTTTGAAGTTAACCCTTATTTTGAAAAACCTTCCTGCTCCTCCTGTTTTTCTCCCTCCAGCTTGTGATTAAGATGTTGATTGCTCTTTCAGATCTGTGTAATCCCCTCTCTCAAAGTGACCGGGATAGATTTCCAGTAGCTCCCTGGATTATCTGTCACTGGTTTACAGTGTCCAGTGCAAGGGAGAAGAGGAAACTTTGTTCAGACTTTGATGGTAGTTGCTCTGTGGCTAAGCTGGCTCTGCAATACATCTGCTTTTCCTATCAATCTTTCACTTCAGGCTTTGGACACCTCTTCCTCTGCCTGCATACTTATGAAGAGTCAGTGCTGGGCATTAAATGCAGCTTAGCCCAACTCAGCTGCTGTGTATGAGTTTCTTCTGGGCTAAAATTGGGCCAGAACCAGTTTCAAGGCAGCTGAAAGAAGGTAAAGACCCTCAAGCTTGCCTTTGCATGTTGGTGTCTGTGGCCAGAGACATGTGCTGCTGTTCTGGACTTTGTAGCATGGAGTGTGAGATCCTGTTCTGTGCTGGTCTAGGACTCCAGGTTCAATTATCTTGTTACCTCATTAATAGCCCATCTGGAAATCTGCTTCCAGACAGTTCACTTCAGCTAATGATATCTCTGCAAGTGGTGGACCAGTCTTATTTCTCACCAAGATCTGGAAAACAGTTCACTTAAAGCTTCCTGTCCCCTCAATTTCCTCCAAGGCCAGAATATCTGACTCTCTTCCTCTCTTCCAAACGTTTGGGTGGGTGAGTTTCCCCCTTCTCTCCCTTTTCTGTGTCCTCCCATCTGCAGTGCTTGCACACTGCCTGTCATCCTCGTGCCTTGCACACCTGGGGGCTCCTTGGTCCTGGCAGGTAAGGCAGAGCTTTCTGAGTCACAGAACCACAGGGAGCTCTGTGGTGGAGCACGAGGGCTGAAAAAGCCTCCTCCATCCCAGCTGAATGTGCCAACCACTGTCCCATCCCTCCTGTTATACCTCTGCTCAGTCTGTCCTTGGAGGTGCCTTCCCACCCCTCCCTGCCAGGAGCTTTGCAAGGAATTGGAACTTGCTGACACCTTCATTTCCTGCCAAGACTGCAGCACTTGGGCCGGCTTGGCAGGTGAGGGCAGGGAAAAAGAGCAGCAAAACTTTGTCTTGTCCCCAGCTGTGTGCACGACACCTGCTCAGCACAGAGTGTTCCAGCTCGCTTGCTTTGCTGCACTTGAGCCGTGGAGCTCTCACTGGGTTGGTGTTTGCAGCTTGGATTTCAGTGCTGTGGCTGCCTGAGGTGGGTGTCTTGTTGCTTGTCTGCTCTTCCCCTGCTGCCTTGTGGAAAAAGAGAGGATTTTTCCCTTCCTCTCCTGGGGTTACTTCTTTTCCCAGGGTCATCTCAGCCTGGTGACTTCCAGCCATGCTCTTCTTGGTGCTGGTGCCTGGCTTTGCACATCCTCAGGTCCTGCCACGCTGCCTGGAGCTGGGGCTGGCTGGATCACACAAATGCTTGAGCTCCTTTGCCTTCCTTGGCTGGCATGACACCATCAGATACTCCACTCTGCATCCTTAGCTATCCCATGCCTGACCTGCTCTGTGACTTTATAACCTTCTTAGGCTGCCATGTCTCGTGCTGGGCACCTTCCCAGCCCTGCACACCATTTCCTGCCCCCCCTGAGCATGTGCCTCCTTCAGGAGAGATCTGCTGTGCATGGAGGCAGGACCAAGGGTTGGCCATTCCTTCAGGATGTCTTAAGTGGTCTCCTCCAGCTCGATGGCCCCACTCAGCCCCAGCTCCTCCAGCTGCCCCGAGCTCCTTGGAGTTTAAGGGTGTGATCCACATCCCACAGTCCCCAGAGAGGAGGCTGCTCCTACAGGGCTGTATGTGGGCACTGGGCAATGAGAGCTCTTCAGGAGCCTTGGTTTCTCTGGGCCAGCAGCAGGGTACATGGGACTGAAGGCAGAGAGCTCCTCCTTTGCTGGCGAGAAGGAGAGGCCCCAGCACATCTGGCTCCCCAGGGAATGGTCATGGCCTGAAGCCAGGAGCGTTTGGACAATGCTCTCTGGCACAGGGTGGGATTGTTGAGGAGTCCTGTGCAGGGCCAGGAGTTGGACTCATGGTCCTTCTGGGTCCCTTCCAGCTCAGGACATTCTGTGGATCTTAGTCAGCCCGAGGCAGAGGAGCTCATGCAGCAGAGGGAGGAGAAGGGCTGGTACTTCAGCTTCAATCTTAGAAGAAAGTCTCCTGCAGCTTCCTCTGGGCACAGCTTTGAGGGATGTATTTCCCTCAGGTACGTGGTGTGCCTTCTCCTGGGCCAGCTGCTGGCCCTCACCTCAGAGCAGAGCTGTCTGGAGTTCAGGACATCTGATGGTATTTTCATTCCTGGATCTTCCCTAGAGCAAGGGAGTAGCTCAGAATTGACTTGATTTATAGGTTGGGGGAGTGGAGAAATTAATGAAGTGGGAAAGTCTTGTCCCTGAGTTTGCAAGGCTGAGAACCAAGAGAGGCTGGAAAATTCAAGCAGGAGCAAATCTGGCTCGTGCCACATAGATCAATAAATTACTAGGAACAGGACTGTGGGGGTATCCCATCACAAGGAGGGGCTGTGTGTGGGACCAGCTGGGGTGAGTCTGCCTCACTGGTTTCCCCAGTGGCTGCAGCAGCTCCAGGGACCTCTGTCTCTTCCTGCTGCATGCCAAGGGAAGAGCTTGGGGCTGATGCTAGGAAAAGTTCATCCTGCAGCTTCCTAGATGCATTGAAACACATAGGCTAGTTCCCCTTTTTTTTTTTTTTTCTTTTTTTGCTCTCTGCAGAGCCAAAACCTACTTTGAAACTGGAGGGAAGGAAAGGGGGTTGGGTAGATCCCCACCCTTCCTGCCTGCTCTGCTGTGACACGAGAGCTGGGGCCCGAAGGGTCAGCACTGCTCACTGGTGTGGAGGAATAAGGTTATCTGGAAGCATCCAGGCAGCTGCTTTGCTGTCCTGGCAGCAGGAGGAGCTCCATGGGATGACTTTGCTGTCCTGCACACACTGCACATGCCTGCTGCTCAGGATCTGGTGGGGAATTTGAGGAAGGGTCTGCATCACGTACCACAGATCAGGGTAAGCGGCTGTGAGGGGCTTGGGGGTGGCGAGATCAAACCTGGATTTATTTTGGAAGTGATATTTTGGGAGCAGTTACACAGCATCACTTCAAACCTGGTAATTATTGCAGCTGCGAGGGGCAGAAAACCAAAATCCTAACTCAGCATCTTGCTAAGGTGCTTAACTGTTAATTTCCATGAGTGAGAGCCACCCTTCTCAAGACACTTCAATCTGTTCACATTGTTGCTTCCTCTCCAGATTAGATAGGTGGAAGCAGTGCTTTATTAATTAGAGGAAAAATCCTGCTCCCTCCTGCCAAGACAGAGGAACTCTTGGCAGTTTGCTCCCTTTTAGTGACTGAAACCTCCCCTGTTCAGCCACGTGCCTGCAGGTCGTCTCCTGGGGCATCTCCCTGCCCAGTGGCAGAAATTCCTCAAAAATAAGGCTGAGTGCTTCCAGAGAGGCTTTCTTCTTCTTTAATTGACCCCTTCCCTTGCTGGGGTGCAGTTTCCATTCTCACCTTGACTTCTTGGAGGCTCCTCATTTGCTTAGTGTTGGCCAAAGGCGTTTTGGGGCTCAGCATGGTGAGCACGTACGTGCTTTGCACTGGGCTGTACCGCTGCTGCCACTCCTGTTCTCAAACTGGTTCACCCTCTCCCCACCTTTGGTCAACGCTCCCCCTTCAACAGCACTCATTGGCTGCTCTCACCTGGCATGAGGGTGACCCTGAGGAGAAGGATTTACTGCTTTGCCTGGAGAAATCCGATTTCACGCAGCACTCACAGCCAAGCAGCCCAGTTAGACCAGACAGTCTCAGAGATCGCTCCGACTTAGCTAGGTTATCCTGCACCTATTTATAGCTCCCCTCCTCTCCCAACTCCACCCACCGTGGGGTTTTACTGCAGATTTTAAAGCAGGGCTCCCAGCCTTTCCCCTCCCTGCGGAGTGGAGCTGCCTGTTCCGGCTCCCTCGTGTGGAGCTGGCGGAGGAGAGGGGCCGGGAGAGCAGCACCACGTTGGGAGCTGGCAGTGATGCGGGCAGCAGGCACATCTGTCTCCTCCTGGGATGAGCTAAAACTGGCGTTCCCATGGGCAGGAAGAGGAAGCAAAGGGTTCTGCTTTACCAGCTTGAGGAAGTAGTCTTGAACCAGGCTGTGGAAGTGCTTTATGTGGCAGTTTAACTCAGCTCGAGGGGGAAGAAGGCTACTGATGCCTGGGCATCCTTCCTCTGTTTGGCTCAGCCTGCAGTGAGGGGCTGTTCTACCCATCTTGCCTTTATTTATCTACTTTATCATGATAGAACCCGAGTTTTGAGGTAAGAGACAGTTTGTTCTTCTAGTAGGTGTCAGAGTTGCATCCCCTGTGCCTTTGCTGCTGGAGCACGTAGGGCTGCCGGGATGGGGCAGAAGAGCCAGAGATACCACAGGAGTGGGATGACTGATGTCTCCAGATAGACTGAGTTGATGATACTTGGAAGTGCTCTTCCCCTTACGTTGTGTGGCTTTCATGTAGCCAGAAAATCAGATTTGTTAGAAATTAACTGCTTGAATAGCAGGAAATGAGAGGGGAAGTGCCAGGGATCCACTTTGGTTGGATCTGCAGAAATCAGTGAAACCTTGCTGTTGGGTAGGGGGGATGTGGGGCTGATGTACAGCAGTGAGGCAGACCAATTAAAACAAGGGGGAGGTAGGGAAAACTCTGTTCTTGGGCTTTTTTTCAGATTTATTTGGTTAGTCCAGGCTTTGCAGGCTACAGAGACCGTGACAGAGCAGTTAACATTCTCCAGTTAATGACCTAATGCAGGCACATTCTAGTATTGAACTTGTAGCAAAATTGCACCTGCTCCTTGAGCTGCTGCTTTTGAGAGTCTATTATCTATCAAGGCTTTTCTTGATCCCTTAGATCAATCCTGGGATTGAAAAACTGTATTTTAGGACTCCTCATCTCAGCCTTTTTACGGCAAAAGTAGTTTCTTCGCAAAGGTCTTTCTGTGGTTCATTCATCTCCTTAAATCCTGGTGGGTAATTGAATAAGCTCAGCTGTGCTAATTTTTCCATCTTCCTTGTTTCTTCTTTTTTGCTCTGTTAAATGTTACCTTGATCCATTGCTCCTGACGTGCATCCAGATTGTCCTGCCTTTTCACTTGAAGGAGAGATGTGTGTGTGTTTAAACTTCTTTGAATACTAGAGGACATGAAATGTTTCTGGAGTTTAATTGTGGGGATGCTTGAAGAATAAATTCCAAAAAGTAGGAAAAAGAGAGGGAGAAATGGAGGAGCAAAGCCTCAGACCTGCTTCTGTGGGTAGAGGCGTGCTCAGGATCAGCTAAAACTTTGCTTGAGCTGAAAATAAATAGGCACAGAAACTACTTGTGCAGATCCCCAGTCTGTCTAGTTCCAGCCTTACTGGGGTGTTAGTGGGAAACAGGAAAAGAGGGATATTTTATTTTACATGTAAGCACACAAGCCATCCAGTCCTTGTAGCTGAGGTACCTAAAAGCGGTGTGCCAGTCAGAGCCCAGGCTAACCTGGTGTGCGTGGTCCCCAAGGGCTGCTGGTTGGGGCTCCAGGTGGGCCTGGCTTGTCCCATTTTCTGCTTCTTTCCCATGTGTGAGGGGCTTTGTGCTGGGCTCTGCTGTGCTTCCCTCCGTCAGTCGGTGCTTCCCTGTTCCTGGGAACTCCTGGTGCTTAACTTGGGGGGAACCTCTTCTAGAGCCCCCACACTCCCCATCTCCAGCAGCAAAAGCTGGATTCAGTCACACAGCCCTTCCCATCCCAGTGAGCTCTGGGATGGGGACCCTGATCACAGCATGCATTGATAGGCTTTAAAACTGGAGGGTTGTTGCTGAAATCGTACCTTATCTTTCTCTCTTTTTCTTTCCTTTTTTTCCCCTTTCTCTGTGTTTGTTTGTTGTTTTGTTTCCAACTCTGATCAGAACCGACCTTCCTTTCTCCAGCGTGCTGGGATCTTTGCAGCAGCCCATGCCGCAGCGCCTCGCCCGTTCCACCCGAGCTGCCCATGCCACTGGCTTGGACCTAACCTAGGCTAAATCTCGGCGTGGCCTGGGTAGGGGGGAACCATGGGGAGCTCTGCCTCATCGCTGGCCGCAGAGACGGAGTCGGACCATGGCTTCAGTAGCTCGCCCTACCCGGGGCACCCGGCCGTGGGCTGGTATAGGAGCAGCCCCGGTGGCCCCGTGTGGGAAAGTGCCCTTATAACGCGGCAGCACCAGCACTTACAGCACCGGCTGCGAAGGTAAGGAGGAGGGGAGGAGCCTGCTCACCTGCTCACCCGCTCGCCTGCTCACCTCTCAGCTTCAGTCCGGGCGCTGCCTTTGGGACATGAGTTGCTTTGCATCCTTCTGAGTGTTGGGTCCCTTCGTTCAGAGGCTCAGTTCGGTTCCTCAGGAAGCCAGAGGCAAATTCCCATCAATTTGAGTGATGCCAGACCCTGGCTTTGCACAGGGTGGCCGATGTCTCCTGCAGAATGGACTGCAGGACTCATCCCAGCTCTTCCTCTCTCACCTAAATTGTCAAGGTGGCTGCCTGGGAATGGGATCTCAGTTCCTTGTTTGCCATGTTCTTGTGGCTCCTCTTCTTTCTGGCCTCCCAACCACACCGTAGTGTCACAGGTGGAGGATTGTGTCTCCAGGTTGGGTGGCAATAAGTTGCAAGAGTTTCTGAACTCAGAAGGGCCAGAGAAGCTTTTTTTCATGCAAAAGCAGTGAAATGCTTTTGAATAACAGATCCACAGGAATGAAACACACCAAAACAGAATTACTCTTAAGAACAGATTAGTGTTTCCAGCCCTCAATTCCTATCCCACCTTGATGAAATCAGCACCTCAGATATGTCTCTGAGCCGTTGCCTCTGCCCCTTCCGCATCAGCCACTTGCAGTGAGGAGTTTTTCTTCTTGCTGGAGGGCTGGTGTCCTGCACTCATGCTCTGACAGGTTGAGAGATTTGTCAAAAAGCATCTAAAACCCCTCTGCCCTGGGGCTTGGCTGCAGAGGCTGCCGTGTTTTGTGCTGATAACGTTTGAGCCTTTGCCTAATGCCTGCTTTGTGTGGACTCCAGCCTGGATGGGTGTCCATACCTGCTTGAGTCTGTCTGGAGCTGCTGATCATTTAGGAATAGCTGCTTGCTCTGAGTGTCCCTGAGCTGTCCTGGCTTTCCCCTGGAGGTGTTTGCTGTGATGATGGTGCAGTATCTGTGGTGCAGCCCTCGTTTTCCTGCCTTCCTGCTGCTGCGAGGCCCAGGATGTGCTTCCCAGGCTCTGGTGCATGACTCCGAGAGCCTCCCAGCAAAGTCAGGCTTTGCTCCTTTCTGGCCCCATCTTGGGTCTTCTTGTTGAGCTGGGAACAGTGTGAAACCAAGAAGTTGTTGTCTTTACTCTCTAGCATAGACTTGAGTACATTTAAAAAAGATATTTTCTGCAGTTCCCAAATTCTGTTGCTGTGTGTGCCAACCTGTGTGGCTGGTGCGTGGCTCTGGCCGGTGATCTGTGCTGTGGGGTTTGTCCCCTCTAGTTTAGAGGGATCCTGCAAACAGAGCTGGGTCCTTCCTGCAGGATTATCCCTTCTGGACTGCTGGTTTTCCCTCTGTTGCCTTGAAGAGTTGGGGAAGGTGTCTCGTCTCACAGACGAACTCCCTGGTATGGCCGTGCACAGCCAGAACTGAAATTTAGAAACTTCCAGTGCACACCTGGCCCTGGGCACTAAAAAACACGGTGTCTCTGCAGCCTCGTGTGTGGCAGCTGGGGCTCCTCATGACTCCAAGTCTGTAGCTTGGAGAAGCTTGAGGAACTAAGTGATATCTTGACATGTGGAAATAAATTTCCTGAAGAACCAGCCTTGGTGGTGGAGCGGATGTTGGGGCAAGAACAGGAACTGCCGGTCTTGGCGCAGATAACGCCGGTGTCCTGTGGGGACAGGAGTGGCTTTTGTGATAATCCCTGATTTCCCCTGCTAAAGGGAGAGCAGAACTCATCCCGACTCAGTGTCGCGTGGTTCCTGGAGACAGGAAAATCACCGGCCGTGATTCACTGAGCAGCAAGTTGCGTGGGAAGAACTCGCTCCAGGCAGTGATTATGGAAGTGGGTTCAAAAGACCTGCTGAGATCAGCCAGGCTGCCAGGCATCAAAGGGCCGCCGCTCCCAGGGAACAGCAGGGCCAAGGAGCAGCGGGTGATTGGTTTCCAGAGAGGAACAGATAAATATATTCTTTTAAAAAATTAAGTAAGTCAATAGAAGAAGTCAGGATAGGTATCCTGCCTGTGCATGTCCTCGTCCCCGGAGTCGTGTAGTGTAGGAAGGAAGTGGAGTACTGGGGAGTCAATTTGAGCCTGGGCAGCAGTTCTGGGATAGACTCTGCTTTTCCTGCTGATTTTCCGTCCCTGCCTGCAGCCGCCTTCAAAGCTGATAATGCTTTGGCTGCTGTGGAGCAGCACAGAGCCAAGCTGCTCTGGGCTGTCTCAGGGATGAACACAAACCTTCCTTGGCAGGAAAACAGGGACGCAAATAGTTAGTGAGTGACTTTGGTCTGTACTTGATGGCGGGGTTGAGGGAGTCATCCCTCATGGTGGGGTGGGAATAAGGGGGGAAATCAGTGCTGTTTGGCTTTCAAGATTTTAGAAGCTGGGAGGAGGCTTCACTGTCTCCTGTTGCCCGGGTGAGGCTGATGGTGTGGAATTCCCTGTCTGCTGAAGACAGGGAGACAGGAGGGAGTAGAAAAAGGGCCTTAGTCATAGAAGCAGCAGACTTGTGACAACCAGATTTGAGTCCCTGGTCTTTTCTGGACAGGGCTGCACAGTCTCTTTCTGTGTGTCAGCATTTAAACAGGAGCCTGTCCCTTTTTCCCAGTGTGCCAGGAGGACACAGCTGCTGAAAGACTGAAGGTACCAGGTGTTAGGTGCATATTAGAGAGATCTGATTGCAGAAACCTCTGCTTAGGGCAAAGATGTTGGGTTTAAATTCATCCCTGGTAGCTGTGTGCAGCCAGACAAATTCTGGCTCAGCTACAAGTCCCTTTGGGCTCTGTCTTGCTTATGTGCTTGAAGGTGCTTGGCCTGGGCTGTTGTTGGGTGGGAGCGTTCAGCTGAGCCTGGGGATCCATCATGGCCAAGCTTCCCGACGTGCCAAACCCCTCCTGGAGCTGGGAGCAGGAAGGGGCAGTGCCACAGGCCTGGTGCTGGCAGCAGGACACAGCTCCATTGCTGTGGCTGCCACGGCGGAATGGTTTGGGAGCTGTGGGATCGTGGTGGTTTCTCCTGCTGCTGCTGGAAGTGGAGGTGGCACCTCCCCAGGGTGCATCCTTCCATATCTGTAAGGGGTTAGGAGGGAATTTGGGCTCTGAACTGTTTCCTGATGAGATTTAAGGGAATGTTGCTGTTCAGCTACTCCTCACTCCCAGGATTCATGAAGAGGGTCCTGTTGAGTACTCAGAACTTCTGGATTTCACTCTGTTTAGGAGAGGCTTTTTGGGGAAAGGGTTGCAAGGTCTGTGCAGCTGATCTCAGTGTCTCTGCCCACTACTCGCTTTGGCTGAAGCTCTCTGAACTCCTTCCTCTTCCAGAGGATATTAATTTTCTGGGCTTTCCCACAGCATTCCCCAAAGGCTTTGTATTTTTCTGCAAAAGCCTTTGCAGAATTAAGTATCTCTGGGTCTCAGTGACTGCGGAGGGAGGAACACACTCTTTTATTGTTCTTTTATTTTATTATTATGGTATGCTAAAAATATGTAAATCTCCCTGCTTTTAGAGGGAAGTGAGAGGACCTGCTTTTGTCATTGGCAGGTGGTGGGAGGGCACTTGCTGTGCCACCCCCTGCTCCCCAGAAGCACCGCTTACTTCTGGGGAGAAACTCCAGGCAACCCCGAGTGTCCTGGGTGTTTATGAGCCCTTGGATTAAATACTTGAACAGCAGCACGTCAGAACTGCTGGACATCATCACAATGGCCTTTTCTGGGGACTCTGAGTTGTTTGAGGCTGGTGGAGATTTTAATAACTGGCCTCTGGCATCTGGAAGTGTGGCAGGGAGCTGTGTGGAGTGGGAATGTGGCTCTGTGCTGCTCCTTCCCACCCTCCTGTGCTGTGGCACTTCAGCTCTGAGTGCAGCACAAGCAGAAGTGTCTGGAGGACACCAGGACAGTGTTTAGTCTGGAGAAAGGAAGGCTCAGGGGGGACCTACTTGCGGTCTACAACTCCCTGACAGGAGGGCGCAGCTGGGTTAGGGTCAGTCTCTGCTCCCAGGGAACAGGGGCAGAACAGGGGGGAACAGCCTCAAGTTTGTCCCAGGGGAGGTTCAGATTGGATATTGGGGAAAAAATTCCTCGCAGAAAAGGTGGTCAGGCATTGGAACAGGCTGCCCAGGGCAGTGGTGGAGTCACCATCCCTGGAAGTGTTCAGAAAGCATGCAGATGTGGCACTTGCGGACATGGGTCACTGGTGCTCTTGGCAGTGCTGGGGGATTAGTTGGACTTGATGTACTTGGAGGGCTGTTCCCAACTAAATGATTCTGTGATTCTGTGTGTTTCTTGTTGGGGAAACCAGGGCCAAGAGAAATGAGGTTCTGGGAAGAAAAGCTCCTTGTAAAGCATCAGGTGAGTGCAGGCATCACCTGGTGATCACCTGCTTCTGTTTGCCGTCATCAGATCTCAGCTCAGGCAATGGCCTTGGGAGGTCTGGCAGCCTCAGCAGGTACAGGTACCCTGACAGACCTGGGATGGGGCAGGCACAGATCCCTGGGTTCTATCAGCAACCTGCGTGGATTTGGGTGTGCTCAGAGAGTTTATGGTGCACCTTTCAAGAATCACTGATTGGTTGAGGTTGGAAGGGATCTCTGGGGCCCAGCTGTTCCATCTCCCTTCCTAAGCCTCCATGCGAAGAACAGAGACGTGGTTGTGGTCTGGCTGTGCAACAGATGGGCATCACCAACACGTGCTCTGACCGTGTATCCACAGAGGAGGGATGAGGAGGGAAAAAGGAGCCACTCTTGCAAACCAGCAGGGCACCACGAACTCTCATATTCAGGACATGCCTGCTCATCACACGGGAGTGGAGCTTGTGTTCCCCGGGTGCTGCAGTGAGGTGGATGCATCCCTGTGCGGGTTCTGCTCCCTCTGGAAGCTGATGTGGAGTTCAGCTGGGATTTGGTAGAGTAAAGGTGCTGCAGGTTGTTGTGGGTACTTGTTTGATGGGAACATTTGGCTTGTAGCTGTCTGCTCACCAGTTCTCACCAGAGCCCGCGGTGTCTGGAGCAGTGTCTTGCTCAAGGAGGTGTTGCAGTGCCAAGGAGTTGGCAGCATGGAATGCTGTTTCATCTGCCGGAGGCTCCCAGCCCTGCCCATCCGCTCTCCAGGCTGGCTGCTCCAGCGGTCACAAAGCCTATTAGTTGTTTAAATTGGGGCTATTTATAGCTCTGGAGCCAGGGATAACTTGGAGGTTGATGCAGAGCAGCGGAGACCGGAGTTCTCAATAGATCCCCAAACAAACCCTCCCTTTGCTCCCTGTGTGCCCTCCATCCTTCCTCATTTCCATGTCCCACAAGAGCCATCCTGCCTCAAAGGAGGTCCAATCCAGGCCAGAGGCAGCTGGAGCATGTCCTCGCCTTACGCAGCAGGCTTGGCCAAATCTGAGCAGAAATGCCTGACCCTCTTGCCTGGATGTTGCTGTCATAGCATGGAGAGCACAGCAGAGCTGTCCATTCAACAGTGCCAGCCTGGAGAAGGGAAAAACCAGCACCTTTACCTGGTTTGGGGATGCTCCTGTCTGCAAGAGCTGAGCACTTTTGCTGCAGGAACGTGGGTTCAGGTCCTTCTCCAAGTGCAGGTGTTGGGGAATTTTGCTTTGGATGCTGCATTGCATGAAGGAATTCAGCATCCAGCTTTGGCTGTGCATAGATCCTGTCTTCACCTCCTTTGGGAAGAGACCCTGGAGATGCAGTTTTGCTGTGAAGGAAGCTGGTCTCTGGTAATCAGTGCTGTGGGAATGTGTGGGTGGAGGGCCTGGGAGAGCCCTTTGGTACTCAGTGTTTTTCCAGGTATGTTGGGGGTGGGGAGGGAGAGTGGTGAATTTTGGTAGGTGGTGAATTTTTTGAGTTTGTTGTATTTTTTAAGAGCAGGGAACAGTAAGAGGAGCCAGAGCAGGGATTTTTTGGTTTTTTTCACAGTAACCCTTCTGCATTGCTCACTTGGCTTTCTTTGGCTGCATAGGGAGGAACATGGTCTCGTGTCTCATGGCAAATCCCTTGTCCGCCTGAGAGGTGTCACACACGTAGCCTGGAGTTGTGAAATGGTCTCAGTCCTCTGGCAGGAGCTGGTGGATGGATGTGATGGCCGTGGGAAGCTCAGGAACCGGGCAGAGCTGCTGCAAGGAAGGAGGAAATGTAGGAAAGTGTGTGTTTGGAGGGTTATTTCTTCTCTTGGGATCAGGATGGAAACCACAAACACATCCCTCTAAGAGTGTGCAGCATCTGTCCTGGGGCGAGATGGGTCTGCACTGACCTCAGGTTGTGGGCTTGTGAGAGGAGGGGTGAAGGCAGGAATATCCTCCTGCTCTCTGGGTGGGCAGGGAGCTCCCTTCCCTCTCTGCACCCAGCGTTCCCTGGGATCACTGCAGAGCCCATTGCTTCCCTCTCAGATTACTGGCTGCTGGTTGCTGTGAAAGGCACGTGCTGGATTTCTCTAACCAGTAACTTAATCCAGTTTGACACTGGTGGCTCTGGGGTTGAGTCTCTGACTAACGTGAGTCAGAAACAGCGAGGGGGGGATGCTCAGAGCTGCACCCACCTCCCTGCAGCCTCTTGCCCCGTGATCCCTGGCCCCATGTCCCTGAAAGGCCGCCTTGATCCCAGCGCAGCCGGAGCCTGGTGCTGTGCGTGGAGGGGAGGCTGTGCTGAATGGAACCCTCTGCAAGCCTTTGTTCTCTGGGATGAAACAACCCTCGGCACAGGGCTGCTGCCAACAGAAGGGCACAGAGAGGAAAGGGGAGCCCTGCTTGGGTGCTGTTTGCATTTGCCAAGCTGTGCTGCATCTCTCTGTTCCTGCCCAGGGACGCACAGCCCACCCAGGTGGCTGTGCCTTTTCAGCCACTCTCTTCAAACAAACTGCCCTGGGCTTTTCTTTGACTTGGGCACCTTCCCGTGCTTCTCACCCTGCCAGCATTCCCGCTCTGCTGGCAAGGCACCAGGATCTCAGCTGGCACCCCTCGCCAGCCAGTGCAGCTCATGGCACCCCTGGGCATCACCGAGTCCCTGCGAGGGGCAGGTGCTCCAGGTCACCGTGAGGAGGTGTGGAGAACTGATCCGAAGAGAAGGAAGCTGCTCCTGCATTACAGATGGCGTTTCTGAGGCTGCAGCAGGCCATCCGAAGCAGAAGGAAGCTGGAAGTGGAGTGTGAAGGCAGCCCGGAGCCCTTCTGGATGGCGGCAGGACTGGCAGCAGGAGAGCCGGGGCAGCGTGGGGGGTGAGGAGAGTTTGGGCTGCAGGTGCTTGGAGGCTGCCAAGTCAGCAGCTTGCAGGGAGCTGGAGGGGCCTCGGCTGCCCTTGCCCAGAGCAGCGCAGAGCTCAGCTGGGTCTGCAGACACTCAGGTTCCAGCCCTGCTGCTCCCAGTGCTCCCTCATTGCACACTGGGGCTCGCCGTTACACAGAGCTGGGCTCTGGCGTTTGGAGCGTGGCAGGTTGGCTACAGCAAAAGGGGATTTTGGGAGGCTGGATCTTGCCAACTTCTAGTGGGAAAGGACAGGGTCCATACTCCTTGGCCTTCAGCAGCATTCCCCAGCTGTGGAGTGGGGAGAAGGTGGGCACAAGCAAGATCTTTTATCTTTTTTAAAACCTGATTTTAATCTCCCTACTTTGGAAAAGCAAAGCTTTGGGTAGGTGGATGGACAGATGTGTGTGTGCATACATACCTGTATTTTTTTCCCCTGCTTCCTTGGGACACCAGGGGGAGGACACCTTTCATTCAGAGCCCTGGCGTTGGCTGGCACGTGCCCCATGCAGCACTGGGACATTCCATCAGACCCATGCCACCAGCTGTACCTTCCCTGCCCAGGAGCTGAGGCTTCTCCTGCTGCCTTACCCACAGCTGTTGTGTCCATCTGTGGGGAGGAACAAACGTGTAAACACTTGGTGCTTCTGAAGTGTGGAAAGACACTTGTTTTGCAGGAGCTTCAGGCTGCAGCCCATGGCACAGAATGGACTGATCAGTGACGTTGCTGTTGTCTTGCCCAGCAGCCCCTGTGGCACGTGCAGTGACTGGCATTGAACACTTTGCACACAGCCTAGAGAATCTCCAGCAAAGCTTCACCCAGTGACCTGTTTTCCCCAGGTTATGTTTTCCTGCAGCAAATGTTTAGATGCTCTCTGTCTCCTGGGCACACTGGTGTGGGCACTGCAGCCCTGGCTTGCTCAGGGACTGCTGTTGGTGGCAGTGTGGTGGGGAGGGCACAGCAGCTGGCAGGGCCCCTGTGTCTGGTACAGCATTTCAGTCTCCAGGGCACGTGTGCTCCTTCCTCCTCTGTCCCATGCAGGTTGGCAGTGATGCCCTTCAGGGTGTCCTTGAGGAGTACGTGTGCTGAGCTTACCCAGGGCTGTCTGCGAGCGTGTGTGTGACTTGATGAGGTTCAGGAGCTTTAAACAACAGCAGGAGCTGCTCTCCTTGGTAGAAAACTCAGCATTGTGCTGCAGGGAAGGGACACTGAGCTGCTGGAGCAGCCCCAGCCTGGCTTCTCCGGGGTTGCTGTGCTGGCAGGATGCTTCCCTCTGGCACAAGGACTCGGGAGGGTTAATGGCACGTGCTCCAGCCAGGAGCATCCTCGAGATTCCAGCTGTCAAAACACTAAGTTAAGTGTGTGTCATCTTTACAAGGCAGTAAACAGTGCTACGGTCTGAATTACCCAGCCTGGAGGCCTCCAGGGTACAGTATAACTTGTAGGGGCTTCCCTGCTAATTCCAGCCTGTCTGCCTGCTCCAGGAGTCAGCCAGATGTGTTGCTGGCTCAGTTAAGGGGGCAATAGCTCTAGAGCTTGGGGCATGAGCAGAAGGAGCAGGTTGGGGTGCTGGATGATCGTGTGGCTCAGTCTGCCCCAGCACAGCATTGTTCTGCTCCATTCCTGGCCCTTCCATATAACCCACCAAATCCTCCCCTCCGTCTCCAAGAGGCTGGAGACACCAAACAGCCCCCGTTTTGAAAGGGCACAGTGACACCAAACTGAAATCTGAGGCCAAGTGTGGGTTCCTGTGTTGAACCTGTGTTTGATGGGGCATTGGGACCGTGGTGGGCTTCTGGTGTGCTGTAGTGCTCCTGTGTCCTCCTGGAGCCTGACATTTGCTGATGGGGTCCTGGAGGGTGATCTGTGACTGGCAGCTGCCCGGGGTGGCCTCAAGGCACCATTGACCTGGTGCTTGATGGGGCTGGAGGTGCGTGGAAGGGTTTTAAGCTGGGAGACCACAACATGCTGAGGTCTGTTGCTCACTGCCTGCACAGGATGCTGTACCGGAGGATACAGGCCAGGGTCCACTCTGCACACCCAGAGCTATTTCACCTGCACACTGGCACTGAAGGTTGGCCCAGGGCTGTGCTAGAAGCCACCAGTGCCAGGAAATGAAAATGCCAAGTAGGCTGTGCATGATGAAGCATTCCCAGCCAAACCACAGGAAGGTCAGTGTGTTTTATCCCTCTGAGCCTCTAGGGAGCTGTGGCTAATTGTCCCCTCTAAAGTTCAGGCACATGAGAAGAAGAAGTGACCTTTATAGGTCAGGAGCACACACACAAACAGATCCACTGCTGTTGGTGGGACTCAGCCTGTGCACAGGATCCCATCCTCTCCCATCCCCCTTGCAAGAAGGAACTGCACTCAGTTGCTGGCTGGGGCACCTCAAGGAGGTCCTTTAGTGGCAGGGCTCGAGAGCTCCCCAATGCCTGGGGGGTCAGTTTGGATCCATAGTTTGACCTCTCAGTAAACTGAAACCCCCAGCCCTAGGGTGGTTTCTGGAGTAAGCCTGGCCTGGCTCTTTCTGCAGGGATGCCCAGGGGCTGAAAGGCCAAAGTCTCCTTGGCTGTAATTCTGAAATTCCTCCGTGGTTTTGGCAGTACGGGACAGAGGGCTGGCTCAGGGCATGGGGAGTTTCTCTGATGTCAAAGGAAAGCTGTTCTGTTGAAGTTCACTAAAGAGGTTTTGCTTTTGGTTTTATGGAGATTGTGTGCCAGCACCCAGTGGTGCAGAGCAGAGCCAGGGTTCCCTGGGAGCTGCAGGGTGCTCTGACCTTTCCTTGGCTTCTCCTCAGAGGAGGGGGCAGTGGGGGCCTCGGTGGGGGAATCCCATGGCTCTGTGCACATGCAGAGACATCAATCCATGACTTGACAGCATTTTTCCTCCAGATCTGGTGTGCAGAGCTGTCAAGTTCCTGGAGGTGCAGGGGATAATTTAGCTCACCTCTGACCTCAGGTGGGAATGGTGTTTAACCAGTGCCAGAATGAGAAGGCAGAGGGTGACATTTGGGATGGAGGTGTCCATTCTCCTGTCCTTGGTGGCTGCAGTGTGGAAGTCATGTGAGCAGCCACCAGCCTGCAGATGCCCTGTCCCTTTTGTGCCATTCTCTGCCAGCTGTATTTATTGATCCTGACAGTTAGGTGCTGTGGAGATGGACGGATTTCTATTAACTGTACCCTGCGTGTGCCCGCTGTGGAGCGAGCCCAGGCATTGGCATTGCAGGGTCTGAAGGCTGGAGCACAGCAGCTGGAAATGCAGAGTGATTGGTTCAGTGGAGATGTGAGAGATGGAGCAGACAGCTTTGGAGCCGTGGTGGTGCTCCTGATCCATTTCCCCTCCCCTTGCTTTCATTCTCTCTTTCTCTTCCCCCACCACTCTTCCAATTCTATTTTAACAGCACTACAAATTGCAGCATAAATCTTTAGCTGAGCAGCAATTTGGCTAGGCAGCCACCAGTAAATCTCCTCTTGCAGCCTCCCCACGTGAGGGAAGTTGCAGTGGGAGTAAGGGGCTGTGGGTGAGTCCTGAGTTTACAGTCCCCTCAGGTTTTCCTGGCTCTTTCCAGCTGTGGGCCCATAGCCTTATCCCACATCTCTCTAGTCCTGGGAAACAGGAAAACTCTTCTCCCATGCCAGCCTTCAGTTCAAACACCAGGTGTATTGGGAAGTGGTGTGAAACAGCCTCAAACATGGAATAGGAGGGCTGCCAGCAAAAGTTCCAAATGCTGTTGTTCAGGTGTGTGACCCTAAAGTTGTTCCCTGTTCTTAAGGTGGTCTTCATCTGAGCAAATGGACCTGTCCCTCCAAACTACCCTGCACGTGCAGGTGTTTTTGTTACCTGGTGCAGAATGTGTGTATCCTCTGTGGGCTGCAGTGGGAGGAGTGATGGAAAATAGCTCTGAGTGGTGTGTGAAAGGCAAAACTTTTGCCATTTAGTCCATGCAGTGCATCTGTCTGCACAGTCCCACACCAGGAGCTGTTTGTCCCAGCAAATGTTTCCCAGCTGCCTGTTCTGTGTCCTTGGATGTGTTCTGCCTGTGTGTGTAGCCCCCTTCCATCACATTTGAGCTTCACCACCCTGATGTTAGGAAGGAATTGTTCCCTGTGAGGGTGGGGAGGCCCTGGCACAGGGTACCCAGAGAAGCTGTGGCTGCCCCTGGATCCCTTGGAAGTGTCCAAGGCCAGGATGGATGGGGCTTGGAACAACCTGGGACAGTGGAAGGTGTCTCATGGAATGAGGTGGACTTTGAGGTCCCTTCCAACCCGTTCTGTGGTTCCGTGATTATGAGACCAGGATAAAGCACAGACCACACCTTCATCTTGGCCTCTTCTTGGCTGGATGGGAAGCTTCAAAGGCATTTTCCATGCTGGATTCTTCAAACACTGGGCAAGTGTTGAAAGACACAAGGATAACTCTGCCTGTTGTCAACACCACTTGCTTTTTGTGTGATGTACCGGTGAGAAAACCGAGGTGCAAAGGGGAGAGGCACCTGCTGCAGCAGTGTGTTAGAGAAAACAGGTTCTGGGGGTTTGGAGCAGGGTTTCTTTTCTTGTAGAGAAGCACAAGGCCACAAGTCGCTGCAGTGCTGGCTCCAGATGGCCACCTCACCCCACTCTAGGGAGTGCAGGCTCTTTGAGGCAGACCACAGACCCTCACTTAAAAAGAAATTCCTTAATTGGCTTAAAGACAGAGGAATGAAAACAACAAGTAGAGGTTCCTCTTCATGCAGCCTGCTTTCCTCAGGGGTTGCTTTTGAAGTGACTGTTCAAACATACCTCAGGTGTGGGGAGCTAAATGGATGGAAACAAGTGTCCTTTGGTCCCACGAGTCCACCCTCCTTGCTGAAGCTGTCCCAGCTCCTGAGATGAGAGAGAAGCTTAATGAGTTCAGCTTCTTGCTCCTTTCCTTGCCTCCTCCCCTCCCTGCTGAGCAGGTAAGGCTGTATTGTGAAACATAACTGGGGATATCAGCCCCATCAGTACTTTCCTTCCTTCCTTCCCACTTTCTCAGCTGAAGAGCCTCCCTCCCTACATCCTGCATCCCTGTGCTTCCTTCAAAGAGCAGCCTGTGCTGCTCTCAAGCCCATTTCAAATGGAACTTGGAGAGAGTTGCTCAAAACTGATTCCAAGGATCTCCATGCCCAGATCTGGGAGCTCTTCCCTTGGTACCATGGCAGCTGGGGTGAGGGACACATCAGCAGGTTGCCCTTGGGATCCTTTTCTCTCCCAAGAGAAGCTGGGCTGGTGTGCTGTGGGATCTTTCCTCAGCTGTGCTGACCCAGCTCATGCGCAGAGCTGTTATTAGTGGAACTGGGGTGATGGAAGCCGTCTATAAACTCCTGGTTAGATCCTGGCATTGGTCTTGTCCTGGAGATTTGGCCTTCATCCTGTTCGGGGGTGGCAGCTGTCAACAAAATGGCCCAGCAGTCCTGAATATCTCCTGGGGCTGGTATAAACCTCCTCATGAGCACTGAAGGACCTGGTGTGATGTAGGTGAGCTGGAAGCTTGTTCACAGCCCTCGGGTGATGTTTGCAGGCAGAGCTGGCTCTGCTCCTCTGGGGCCAGGCATCGATGCCTGGGTGCTCAGAGGTCCTGGGGGCTTTCTGAATCTCAGGATCAGATTCCCCCCACATACATGCACACACCCTTTAATAGCTGTAATAAACCATATGCCCCTGTTATTTAAATAGAATAAATTTAAAAATGGAAAAGCCTCCAGGAGCATCTGGGAGTTCAGCACCTGTGGAAAATCGGCAGCTGAAGGAGCTGTATGTGAAGTGAGAGCAGGGAGAAGAGACCATAAAGGGCTCAGTGGAAAAAGAGGAGTGTCTGGAAGTCTTTCATCTTCCCTTTGCAGCGTTCAGATGCGACTCCAGCTGCTTTCTATTCTGGGCTGCAGGGAAGTGTGTGCTCCCACACATGGCTATTGCTGCTCGGAAAGAGCAGCTCCGGATTGACCCAAAGGTTTGGAAATCATTCTGCTGTACAGTCAGAGGAGTTTAGAGGCTGGTGAAGGTGCATTGCCAGGACTTGAGAGATTCACATTTCATTTCTGAGTTTGTCTTAGACTTAGTGGTCTGTCAGTGCTTTGGCTGCTGTCTGGTCCTCATGGACAGAGAATCCAAAGCTCTCCAAAACACCACTGTTTGCTGCGGGCACAGAGCTGCACAGGTACATACAGGAAGTCTGCACAGGTGTGAAGCCATATTCTTTTTGGGTGCTGATGGTGTTTCTTGGGTTGCAGTGGGAAAATCAGTCCCAGTTCTGTCTGGAACCCCACCAGATACTTTGTGGAAAAAGGGAATGTGGCAGCCAGGCAGGTGTTGCAAGCTGAGGAGGACACAGCCATCTCTCTGTATTCCCTAGAGAACAAATGGACACTGGAATTCCTTTGCTTCAGGAGGGGCTTCTGCCTGTTGTCTCCTGGCTAATCCAGACAACTGGCATCCCAGATTCTCCTTGTTTCAGGTCCCTTAGAAGTTAAGAGTTCTATTTCCTGTCCTTCTGGACTGTGAACTCTCCACAGCCAACAAGAACTTCACTTATGAGCTCAAGGTGCAGATATGAACATCCCACTTGTGCTACACTGCTGGATGCTCCCAAACCCCGTGTCCCCTCCCAGACACTTCTGTCCAAACCTCCAGCCCCTTTTCGAGGCTGAAGGGCCGGGGCACGACTCCTCTGGAGCAGGGGACACAGAGGTGGCAGTTAGCAGCCCCGGGAGTGGGGGACGAGCAGTGGTGGCTGGCTGGCTCACACGGTGCTCGCCAGCATCCCAGGTGGGCAGGCAGGGATCTCTTGCAGCCTGCTTCTCCTGAGTTGCTGATGGTTTTCCCCCCGGGAGTGATGCATATCCCACTTGACTGCCAGGCCCTCCCCTCTCTCGGTGTGGTTCACCAGCTTTGACAGGAAGGGCCAACCCCGCTGTAGGCTTTCACCATTTGTCACAATAAATTGCTTCTTCCTCCTGCTGCGTGGGGGAGATGCTGGTTCCTTTGCCCTGAGTCTGAACAGCACCTGAGGCGGCTTCTCCCCCATATCGCTCTTCCTCCCCCCAAGCCTGAAAGGAGAGCAGAGCCTGCTGCAGCTGGCAACAGGCTCCTCAAAGCTTGCCTGATGCAGCAACGAATTTTGTGTGCTCTTGCATTCAGCTGCTGGACCTGACATGACCTGGGAGGGGGAACAGAGCTGGAGAAGGTGTGGATGCTCCGGGAGCAGGAAAGGCGGGAGCCATCTGTGAGGCTGGTGGGGTTTGCTGCTGCCCAGAGCCCCTGCTGTCTGTGATGGCCCCTCTCCAGCCCAGGTCAATGCAGCAGGAGGGCCGTGGCTGCAGCACAGCAGCTGCACCAGGCCTTGGTGTGTCTTTTCCAGCACCTGGCGGGGAGTGTGAGTGCACCTGGAAGTTGTGTGTGGAGCCAAGGGCTCAATGGAGTGTGTGTGTGTGTGTACAAACTGCAGTACCCAGTTCGGCTGGGACTCTGCTCTGTGCCCCAAAGTCTGCTGGGATCGGTGTTCTTTGGGCAGGGTTCTTGATGTAGGAGAGGGGTGGTTCAGGTTTGCCCTCTGCCTTCTGACCTTCTGTCACCAAAGGAGATGGTGATACGCCCAGGCACGTGGAGAGGCGGCAGGGTGTGCTGTTGGGGCAGTGGCTCTGGGGGAACCTCCATCCTCGCCCTTCCCTCGCTGCTGGGTGACGTTTGTAGTGTAGCTGCGGTGGCTTCCTCACTGTGCCCTGAGCAACCACACACTGAACTCCAGGGATGCCAGGAGCTGCCAGAGTTCCTCTCTCTTCCTCTGTCCCCTGGCAGTCTTTCCTTCTCTCTGCAGATCAGTGCAAAGCTTGTTGGCTGACATATTAAGCGTGAGCTGCTTTCCTGAGGTCCAGGACTGGCTTAGCTCTTCATTAAGGCCTGTTAATCATCCTGAGGAGCCTGACAGCCGCTGGCCATGGAGCCCAGTGCCCTGCTGCCTTCCAGCTCTCCGGGATGGTCCTGCCCGGGGTGCCCCAGTGTCGCTGGCAGCCACGGGAAGGGCACTGCCTGCTCTGGCGTGGGACAGTGCTGCTGCAGAGCTTGGCCTGAGAACTTCCCTCGTTTGCAGGAAGAGCTCCCGGCAGCAGCTCTGCCAGGAGCTGGGATGGTGGCCAAGTTAAAGCTGTAGGAGAGGAGGAAGAGGAGGCTGGGGGCTCTGCTTCGCCCTGCCAGGCTGCAGCCCCGCTCTCCTTAGTCTCAGACCTCATGGAAACACGAGTCTTTCTCTCTCCCTCCATCCCAAATGGTACCAAGCTCTTATTACTGTTGGTTTTTGTCTTAATTGCACCTTGGAGCTATGCCTTGATGTATTTTATCAGGGAGAATTTAGGGCACAGGATGGTTGTTTCTGAAGCAAATAGCAGCCTGCCTGAGGTAGGGCTGGGAGCTGGTGGGACAAAAGGAGAGGGGGGCTTGGCAGTGTCCTCCCACCTCCTTCCTTGCGGCTGTGCCTGTGCCACCATAGCTCCCAGCACCCCACAACCCCTGCGGGGCCACGTGAGGGGCAGGCAGCCACCTCCACACTCGTGTGGCATCCCCCAGCAGCACAGGCCTCAAAGGCAGTGAATGGCTTTGAATTTTCCTTCTCATGCTGGGAAGAAGGGATTTAATTTACTCTCTGAAGGTACAGGGTGGTGTTTGGGAGCTGAGCTGGTGGTGCTGGCTGTGAGAGTGAGGTGGGGGTGTGGAGCTGCTCACAGAGCATCACCTGCAGCTCCTCAAACCTGTCCCATGCCTCGCTCTCCAGACATGAGACATCCAGAGAGATGTCCTCTACTCCATTCCCTCCCACCTTTCCTCTGAAATGCTTCCATTTTGAGCTCTTCTGGCCATCCCTCCCACTTTTCCTACTCGAGATTCTGTTGGGTTTTTAAATTAAAACCTGCCATGATTTGAAATGAATTAGTGTAGCAGTAGTATTAAAGAACATCATCTTCCCAGCTTTTCCTCCCCATCATCTTGCTAGTCCTGGAGCTGGTGCATTGCTCATAAATCCTCTCCCTGCTGTTGTTGATATTCCCCGATTTCTGTACATCCCCTGTCCTGATGTCAGGGGAGGCTTGGAGATGTGTTCCCATCCCTGTGTGATGTGACCTGCTCACATGTTCAGTGCTTCCTCTGTTTTAGGTGATCAGGAATTTTGCTAGACAACTTTATTTTACATGGGAAACTTTCTGCTCAGACCACAGATGAAGTGTAATTATAAAAACCGTATGGGGGAGCTGATCCGATTTTTACCAGGCTTCCTAAAGAACAAAACTACATTTCTCCAAGTGTTTTCTTGCTCCAAGTGCACAAGAAGCTGAAGCTACAAGTATCCAGCAGAACTTGGGGCCATCAGTCTTCTAGGATTCAGGCCTTTTACTGACAAAAACCTATAAAATTATTGAATTCTTGTGTTGCATTTGCTGGAGGACTGTGGGCTTTTTTCCCCTGAAAAAGCAGCTTTTTTGGGAGCTGCAGGCACACTGAAGCACGCACAGATGTTTTGGCAGAAGCATAGGTCCTTTGTGCTTTCTACACCCAAATTACACCGATTTCATGCCACTGTGACAAACCCTTGTAAAACTGCTGTACCTCCTTTCTGTATTTGCTCTTGAGAGGGTTCAAATATCCATTATATGTAGATTTTGGTCAAAGTCAGTGTTGTGTAGTCAAAGCAAGGCTGTTCAGTTCATCACCTCCTCGAGTCAAATCAATGTGTTAATGGCGATGGTACGATGCTGGCCTGAGTTCAGGACACAAATTTCCTCCCCCTGCTATAATATTTGGGTGCAAATGGAGCTCAGTATTTTTTTGCTTTTAATTTCCCCAGGCACACAAAGTACTGGGGAAATTAGGTACGGAAAAGGTAAATAAAGTCATTGAGTAAGAGGAATGATGGCAGCAGTAGCGCTGTGCTAAATTGGATTCTTTGAAGTAAAGTGTGATTGCAACTGCAGAAATTTCCCCTGCTTGCATGCAGGGAGGCAAGATGAGGTTATTAATTATAACAACAGGCTGGAATTGATCTTAATGAGAAATAGTGCAGCTTGGGAGGAGCTGAGGCTGTGCTGGTGGCTGTCTCCAGGGCTGGGGCTCCAGAGGGACCTTCCTGGGCTGTTCTCCTGCCAGTCTTGCTGCTCCAAAGCCTGTCCCATGATGATCCTGGGCTACAGAGTGCCTCCATCCTGGGTTTTGAAGAAGTCACGTTGCTGTTGGCCCTGCATCTCCATAACCTTGGACAGGTGCAGGAGGTGCTGCTTTAGGGCGAGAGACCTCATCAAAAGCTTGTGAATCCAGAGCTTGCAAAACTTCCAAGCAAAGCTAGAACTTGGACTTTGCTGACCTCCTTGAAGCACTCAGTCTGCCTCCTCCTTTTGTATCCCCAGGGATTGTTATTGTTGCCCTGGCAGACAAATGGGAAACCTGCTCATTAGCCAAGGAGCCTGTGGGAATGGTCTTGTCCCAGCGTGCCCGTGCTCTGCCAGCCAAACTGGTTTTCTTCTGAGAGCTCATTTCTTACAACACTGCAGCAATTAAGGTGTATTAAAGGCTAATCATGCACAGCCTGTTTTTCTCACAAGACAAGCCTTCCAGATTCCCATTCTGCTTTGATGAAGAACGATGAAAGTCTCTTGTCTCCTGTCCATTGGTTTGGGGTAACGCTCCCCGTATGTCCCCAGGCTCGGAGGGCAGCCAGCGTGAGGCACGCTCCTTCCAGGTGTGTGTCACTTGGCATTCCTGCAGCAACTCCAGGAACTTCAGATGGGCAGATCCCTTCAAAGACTCTGCCCCTTCCCTCCCTTTTCCTGAACAAAACCCAGGGATTTCAGCCATGAAGAGTACTCTGCAAGCGGTGACAGTCTCCTCAACTTCTCTCCTCCATCACAGCCATACTTTGGTGTGTGTCACAGGAGCTTCCAGGGTGCTCCTGTCCCAGCTGTGCTTCTGCCCTCCTCCTGTTTCCCACCACACTCGGAACACATTCCTTGGTGTCTCTTCGTGGCTGGTGGAGGATAGAGGAGTGTGTTCTCTGTCCCTCTTGCACCCCTTGCAAGCACTTGTGTTTACAGAGCATTGCCTTGGAATTGCCCAGTGCTCTCAGGGGTGCACAGGGTGGGATTGTTGGGGTGTCTGTGAAGGGCCAGGGGTTGGACTGGATGATCCCTGTGGGTCCCTTCCAGCTCAGGAGATTTTGTGATTCTGTGAAGTCCTTTCTTGCCTGTCCCACAGCAAGATGTCCCCTCTCACCCTTCACATCTGACAGGCAATCCTTGTTTTTGGGAAGGTGACAAGAGAGTAAATTGCAGGGACAGCTGCAGTTTGAGAGTTCTGTGGCTTTGTTGGCTGCCAGAAAACTCCTGTGCTGAGTGCTGTCTGTACAGCTGGGCCAGTGTTTTTTCTCTCAGACCTCTCATTAGCAGAGTTCAGCTTTCCCCTGGGAACTTCTCATTAAAACTCCCAGCCTCTTCTCTCCCTGGCTGTCAGAGCACATCTGAGCTGCCGGAGCTGTGTCCAGTGTGGGAAAAGAAGAAACTGAATAGAAACTGTGCAAGAACCCTCTGGAGGTTTGGTGCAATGGGACCAAGAAATTCCCAGGAACCGGAGTGTGTCATCAGCTTGGGAAACTCCTTGTGTCTGTCTGAGCCTCTTGGCACCTTCTGGGGAGGGCTGTGTGGTGTTGCTGGGTCTTTAATGGCCCCATTCACCATCAAGTGCTCACCCTTGCATGGTTTCCTGCTGCAGAATTAGACCTTTTTTCCCCCTCCCTTCTGCTTTGATGAGGGGTTTTTGCCTGGCACTAGTGCTTTATTAAACAGGACAAATAGAGTTGTCCTGTTTCAATTCATTGCAGGTTATTACCAGTAGAAAATGGCATTTTCTGCATAAATGTGATTGTCCTACCCCAGTGAATGGTCAGAAGCACTGGGAGGAGGGAACCTCCAGAAAGAAGGGATGTCCTGGCCACAGGAGAGTTTGCCATGGAAGGGGACCAGGCTGGTCCCTTGGCTGATTTTCTGTCCCCAACCTAAGCTGTGTTTCTGGGAACTCCGTGACAGTTTGTCCTGGATTGACACTAAAGATGAGAGCAGATATAAATATGTGATAAAGCTCCAGAGCGCTCGAAAATTAATATTTCAGGATCAAGAAGTCTTTATTTCCTCAAGTGCTTCAACAAAAGGAGGAATTTGTGTAGTTGTAGTTGTTGTGGTTCCCTTCCACCAACTGAAGGAACAAAGGGAGCTCAGAGCAAGGCCCCAGCTCTGGTCCTGGCTGAAGGAGATATCTGGTGTCAGAGGTTGCATGAAGAAAGTGGTGACCTTTTTGGAACTGTTTTTGATGTTGGAGGTCTGAGATGGTCAGGGTGCTGGAGTGTGAGTCCTGCAAGGAGAGGGTGAGGGAGCTGGGCTCCGTCAGGAATTGAACACAAGAGAGGTGTTGCTGGAATGAGTCCAGAGGAGCCCAGTGAGTTGATCACCAAGGGCTGGAGCCCCTCTGCTCTGGAGCCAGGCTGGGAGAGCTGGGGGTGCTCACCTGGAGAGGAGAAGGCTCCAGGGAGAGCTCAGAGCCCCTTCCAGTGCCTAAAGGGGCTCCAGGAGAGCTGGAGAGGGACTGGGGACAAGGGCTGGAGGGACAGGACACAGGGAATGGCTTCCCACTGCCAGAGGGCAGGGATGGATGGGATATTGGGAAGGAATTGTTGCCTGTGAGGGTGGGGAGGCCCTGGCACAGGGTGCCCAGAGAAGCTGTGGCTGCCCCTGGATCCCTGGAAGTGTCCAAGGCCAGGCTGAATGGGGTTTGGAGCAGCTTGGGAGAGTGGAAGGTGTCCCTGGCCATGGCAGGGGTGGGACTGGATGATCTTTAATGTCCCTTCAAACCAAAACTATTCCATGATTCCATTATTAGTTCCAGCTGGAGAGAAAGCATTGAAGGAGCTCTCCCAATACCTACAGACATCCAGAGGTCAGAGCCAGGCTCTTCACAGCAGCGCGTGGTGGGAGGGCAGGAAGCAGCAAACATGGGGTGAAACAGGAGAGTATCAGACTGGAAATAAGGAGAAGCATTTCTGCCCGAGGACAGTCAGTTAGCTCAGGTCGCTGCCCAGAGAGGTTGTGTAGTCTCCATGTGTGGAGGTTTTCAAGACCAGACTGTCTGAAGCTGCAGCAATCTCGTAAGAGATTCAGCTTGAAGCAGGAGTTTGGTCTGGAGACCCCCTGTGAGGTCTCTTCTGACCTGAGTTATCCTGGGGTCCTCCATGCTCGCTCTTGTGGAAGTGGGGTGCTGCTTTTGCACACATGTGGAGAGGTTCAGCTGCTGGTTTTTGGGAATGTTTGTGCCATTGCAGTGGCACCACCTGGCACTGCCTGACTTGGTCACTTTGATATGGTGCTCCAGGAGAGCGTGGCTGAGTTAGGGGAGGGTCTCTTTGCTGTCTCTGCCCTTGCTCAGCAGATCTGGGAGAAAAGGGCAAAGAGACAGGTCCCTTCTGGTGCTTTATTTTTGGCCATGTGTCTCTCCAAGACAGAATATCCTGAGTTGGAAGGGTCCTGGAAGGATGGGGTGAAGGTCACTGGTATTAAAGCCTGTTTTATTTTCTTGTTCCACTTTGGAGGCAGGATTTGGGAGTACTTATGCAACCTGCCCTGTTCGGATGATGCCAGCACGGAGCTGGCTGGAGACACTTTACTTTATAGCCTCGGGGGTTCAGAAGTGTGAATCAGAGCCTGTTTGTCTCCACTGATGCTCCTACAGAAACTTGTACCAAGTGGAAAGTCCCAGCTCCCGGTGTTTCTGTGTTGCTCTGCCAGTATATCTGCTGCAACCTTCCAGGTCCAGCCTCCCAGCCCTTGCCTGGCTCTGCAAGAGTGAGTCAGCTCAGCCAACAGCATCTCCTCGCCCGGGCTTCATGATCCCAACCCACGTGTGCTCCTAACAGTGCCCTGCCAGAGGGATTCGGAGTGGTTCCTGACCTCCTGCACCCCTTCCTGGTGGGCACAGGTGCCTTCTGCTCCTGCTGGCTCTGGAGATGTGGTAGGTCCGTGTGGGAGAAGGCTCAGCAGTCCTCTCTTAGGTCAGGGTCCGCAGTGCTACTGAAAGAAAATTAAAAGGGAAATATTAAATAGAAAGCATGGGGTTGAGGGGAAGGGATTCACAGCTCACAGACATTGAGGCAGGATTTGTTTAGGGTTTTTTGGTAATTTTTCTTTTCTTCCACAAAATTCTAGTGCTTTTTCTTGTATTTGTCAGTGAGGATTTTGCTGGGATGCATTGTGTGTCAGAGAGCTTAGGGTTTGTGTTGCTGACAAGAACAATTGATTTTTATTTATTTGTTTATTTACTGCGGGAGAGAAACGAAGCCGTAAGTTTTAAGGCTTTAGCTGCTCTGGAGGAGTTTTATTTAGAGAAACAGCCTGATTGTGTTGCTGTGTGTGATTGACACAAGCTCCTCTAATCCTGTTGCCAGTGTGGATTCTGCAGCAGAGCCCTGGGATCTCTCACTCCGGTGCCCAGGTCACCTCGAGCCGTTCCCTGGCAGTCCAGGGTGCTTCTGCCCAGGGCTGGGTGCCATCTCCTGCCCTGGAGCTCAGCTGCACATCACACAGCCCTGGCACACCACCAGCTCCCTGCCAGCGGGAAAGACGCAAACTGCAGGTTTTGGGCACTTCCCGATTTCCTACCCTGCCTTGTTCCTTCCTGTTTTTCCCTGCTTCAGAGAAGTCTTGAGTCCCAGATGGCGCCCAAAGGTGGTGGCCACCCCTGGCCAGTTCGATGGCTGTGTAGGAGCCAGGGCTCTGCAGCAGCTGGACACGCAGGGCTCAGCAAACTCATCGCTCAGCAGAGCCCGGGGCGGGGATATCACTGTCCTGAAGTGGTTTTGGAAGGTGACCAGCTGGAACCTTCTTAATCCCTGGAGCAGTGAGGTTCCCTGGGACCTGATCAGTGTGCTGAAAGCTGCCTGCTTGGTTGAGTACCTTCTATATTATTTTTTAAGCATGATAATTACACTGCTGCGATTGCCAAGGTAGGGGCACTCCTGCCAACGCGGTGGTGCCTCCTGCCAGCTGATGTCTCCTGCCTTGCTTGGGGAGAGCTGCTGTGGTGGGAAGCACAGCCATGCGGATCCAGCCCCGTCCGTGCTGCTGGAGGTGTGGGGTTGTACCCTGTTACTGTTCCCTTGCACCCCAAGCTGCCCTTTTTGCATGCGCCCCAAAAGAGCCTCCAGCAGCTCCCTGCTGCCAGGCTGCGGAGCGGGGCACCTGCGTCACCGCGCTCCCTGTGAAGTGTCCCCCAGGAAAGCCCTGCCGTGGGTGGGTGGCTGCCAGGTCCCTGGTTTCGGAGGAGCTGCTCTCCTGCAGGAAGGTGGCAGGCGATGTTTATCTCAGTTGTGTTTGCTGGGGCTGGAGAGTGACTGTGTTAACACACAGCAGATGGGCCTGGTGAATAGGTGCTGGAGATAACCCTGTTTCCTCACGCAGCCTTGTTGCCTGCTGGGAAAGGAGCCAGCCAGGCTGTTTAAGGAGAAGTGTGGAGTTTGGTCAGGCTGAGGATGGATTTCTCTTTCAGCTAGTTCTGTTTTGGGAGGAAGTTGTTGCTGTAGGGCAGAGGCTGCTGCCACAACCCACCACGTTCTGGTATGGCTTGGACATGTAAAGGCAGGTTCCAGCCTGGTGCTCTCTGGGATCTTTGGACCCTAAATTTAATTCCATTCCAGGCAGGGACTGGAATTGTCCATCAGACCTAAGCAGGGGTGTGGGGCAGGCAGACTCCAGGCTGGTGTCCTGCCAGTCGCCAAGGCTGGGGGATTGGTGGCTGGGAACCCAGCATTGTGGGGCACAGCTGAAGGTTCGTGTCCCAAGTCCTCTCCCATTTCTGTACCTCTCCCACTCGCTTCCAGGGAAAGCCGTGTGGCTGCTGGGCACCGCGATGTGCAGCAGCAGGCAGGGAAGTGTCCTGCCAAAGCTTGTCACACTGCTGGCCCAGCCACTGCAGGACCTTTGAGGGAAGAGCTGATGGCCCTTCTGGAAGGCTTTTTGGTTTTCCCGAGAATGTCAAGTAGGTGGAATCCCAGCAGCAGTTGGACAGTGTTAGGGGCCGACTCCTGTGGCATGGGGCGAGAAGATGGGCCCAGGAGGGGGACAGTGGGACCAGAGGATGTCACAGCTCCCCAGGGCATTCCAGGACCCTGCAGTGTCCTGGCTTCCACCTCCCTTCCAGCTGCCTGGAGCCTGGATCTCCCACCCAGCCGAGTGAAATGGTGCTGCCTTCCCTGAGCCTGCAGCTTGTTGCTGATGCCACATCAAGCAGGTCTGGTGACGCGGCTCATCCCACTGTCCCCTCGTGTGGTACTTCTGTCTTTTAGGTTATCCTGGGTTTTCTCTTCTCCATGGGAAGGGACAAGGTGATTCCTTCCACGGTCCCATGGTGGCATTGCTAGAAGCCTTTGCCTGCTGGGTAGGACCATGGGGGTGTGAGGGATGTGCAGCAGGAGGGTTGGTGGCTGGGTGTCCCAACCCACAGCAAGCACCGCGGCACCTGCATTTCAGGCTGGATTTTTTGGAGACGGTGCTCTCCTGCTCGGTGTGCACTGAGTAACAGCATGGAACGCTGCAGGAGGATGGAGGTGGATGGCACAGGTTGCTGACAGCCTTCCCTTGCCTTTTGCTGATGCCCGTGGTTTGATGAACCTCACCCAGTAAGACGAATGGATGTGACAGGATCACGGTGCCCTTCATGGCCCTATTTGCTGCCAGAGCCAGGCAGCAGCTCCTTCCCCTCCTCTGCTCGAGGAATCATCTCCCTTTCAGATGCTGTGGACATGGTGCTGCCACAGGGGAGAGGGATGTACAGTGGCTCCCAGCTGTAGGACTTGAGGCAGAAAAATCAATGTTTATATTTCTCTTAGCTGGGAATAACTCCAGTAAATAAACACCTTGCAGAGTTCAAACGATGTAGGCACCGTATATGAACCAAAATGAATTTTCAAGCTCTCTCTTGCAATAAAATGGATTTCTTGATTCAGGCTTTATTTAGAGAAATGTTTGATTTAAGAAGGGAGTTGAAGGTTATATCTGATCTCTGTGAGGTGGAGCTGCTCTTCCAGTGGCTGTGGAGCGTGGTGTGGAAATGTGGTTGGATTGCTGCTGCTGCTGGAGTGTTCCCAGGAGAGTTTCTCATGTACCAGCCAAAGGGAGAGTCACTTCCCTCCTCCCCAGGGGGCTTCTGGCTGCATCCTCTGCCCCTCCAGACCCCGTTGCTGCATTGCAGTCTGCTCAGAGCCTTGGGAAGCTGCGTGTGCAGGTGCTGCTGCTTGGGATTCTGGAGACCAGCCAGGACCTGGTTCCTTCCACGGGCTGCGCCGGCATCTCAGAGCTGTCTGTGCCTGCCCTTTATGGGATTAAACATTCTCCTTCCCTTTGTTCCAGCCGCTGTGGTGGTTGAACTTGGTTGTTGAAGGGACGCTGGAGGGGGAGCCAGTGGTGACCCCACTGAGGTGCAGCTCCCTTGACTGGGGCTGCTCTTGGTCTCTGGAGGTCTGACTTTGCTGTTCTTGGGAAGAGCTGAGGGCATGGCATGGACTTGGAGGCTTCTTCTGCACAGTTGACCCTGTCTGTGGTGTCAGGCAAGCAGAGCAGGGTGAAAGGGCTTGGAAGGGGCCTGCTCTGCTGGTGAGAGGCACAGCTGACCTGCAGCTTGGGTTCAAGACAGGGTTTAAGACTTGGCCATCTTATCTGGGAGCAGGAGTATGTGGAGGGAGGGCCCCGGGCTCCTGGTGAATGTTTATCTGAGGGAGAGCTGGTTTGTCCTTGTGTGAAGGAGGAGGAAGCAGAAAACTCTGCTTTAGCCCCACCTTTGCTCCAATCTGCAGGAAATTACCCTGACCAGGGGACAAAGGGCACTGTTAAGGGCTGGGATTTGTTCTCAGTGCGAGTGCACACATGGGAGTGCACACATGGCATCCTGAAAGCACCAGGAGGGCTGCACTGCGGGAAGGCTGCTCCCTGCAACCCCGGGATTTCCATGGTCCACGGAGCTGGTGCTGCTGCTGCACTTCCTGAAAATTGAACCTGCCTAGACAATGTAATTGTGACTTCCTGCCCTGGGATGAGGTGGTTCTGGCATGGGTTGGACCCATTCACCCATCAGGGTTTCAAGCATTCCCAGGCAACGTTGGAGGTTGAAACCAAGGGCTGGTGCAGCCAGAAGGGCATTATGGCCTCTTTGCTTCACGGATAAGTGGGGAAGAAGCTGGGACACGATGCCCCTCTGTGCTGAGCTGAGAAGCTGCTGGTGAGCTGTCCTGGCACTGGTGCACCATGGAGCTACTGCTCCCAGGCTGGCTGGGCCAGGCTTCTGGCCCCAAAACTTACAGCAAGGTAGAAGCACCTCTGCCCACCAGAACCTGCCTTCCTTGGCTTGGTGGTGTCTGGTGTGGGATAACACAGTTATCCCAATGTGGATAAGTGGTGTGGAGCTGAAAGGAGAGGAGACAGGAACAGAAAGTGAGACAGAGGTGGGGTGGAGTAGAGAAGGAGGAAAGAATTGATGCTGGAACAGGGAGATGGCAGAGCAGGGTGTCAGCTCCTCCAGAGAGCTCCAAACGACCTGCAGACACACAGAGTTGCCAGGGTTGGGCACAGAGATGGTGTGTTTGCTCACCAAGGCACAACCTCACTGTGAGAATGGGGTCAGTGGGTGCTGGGGCTGCTTCTTTTGCCCTTGCTGGAGCGTTTTGGATGGAAGCCAACGCTCTGCCATGCACTTGGAGAATTTATCAGTGCCAGAGGAGAGCGGTGACTGGATTGATGGCTGTTGCCTTCCTGGAAGCAAGGTCCTGACCATGCCAGCCCAGGAAACACGTGGTAGCCCTGCGAACCGGGTGGCCTTGGGCTCACGCTGTGTCTTCTCTCTTGCAGCCACTCCCACTCTCCCGGCTCCATGGCTGCCGTCCGCGAGTGGTCCTGCACCCGCTGCACCTTCCTGAACCCCGTGGGCCAGCGCCAGTGCTCCATCTGCGAGGCCCCCCGCCAGAAACCCGATCTCAACCACATCCTGCGGCTCAGCGTGGAGGAGCAGAAATGGGCCTGTGCCCGCTGCACCTTCAGGAACTTTCTGGGCAAGGACACCTGTGAGGTGTGCGGCTTCACCCCGGAGCCGGGACCCAGTGGCTCCCCCTTGCCCGTCATCAATGGCATCTTGCCCAAGCCTGCCGTGCTGGTGGAGCCCAAGGGCACGTCCAAGGAGGAGGCTGCCAAGGCGGAAAGCAGCAGCGAGGACTCGGAGGGGAAGAGCCCCGATGAAGCGGAGCTGGAGAGCGGCTGGGCTTGCCAGCGCTGCACCCTGCACAACACGCCCGTGGCCAACTCCTGCTCCGCCTGTGGTGGCCCACGCAAGCTCTCCCTGCCCAAGATCCCACCAGAGGCGCTGGTCGTCCCTGAAGTCATCACCCCAGCCGGATTCCACATGGCCCCCTCCACCCCGCAGCCTTTAGTCTCCGCAGAGATCTCTGATGGTGATGCCGTGGCCACCCAGGGCCCCGTGGCTATGGAACAGGAGGCTCAGAAGATACCAGCCTTCAGCCCCTTCTCCCCGGGGCTCCAGAACAACCCTGTGCCCCGAAGCCGGCGGGAGGTGCCCCCACAGCTGCAGATGCCGGGTGCCGAAGGCTCCCAGCCTGCGGCCGCGGGCACCACAGGGCAGAAGGGCTCTCCCCAAGGCCAGGCCAGGGCTGCCCCTGCCACGCGCTTCCCGGACCTGCTGTCCAACAAACGACTGAGCGTGCTGGAGGAGGAGATGGAGGTCAGTCCGTCCCACTGGAAGTGCAGCTCCTGCTCCCTGCTCAACTCCGCCGGGGCCGGCAAGTGTGAGGTTTGCAGCACCCAAAAAGGCAGCGACACCATCAACCTGGTGGGGGACTCGGTGCGGTTCACCCCGTGCAGCCCCTCCAGCCCCGACTTCACCACCTGGTCCTGTTCCAAGTGCACCCTCAAGAACCCCACGCAGGCCCAGAAGTGCAAGGTGTGCGGCTCCTCCAAGCTGCACGGCTTCCAGGAGCACGGGGCGCCGGGCGAGCCGGCCCCGCGCTGCCCCGACTGCGGCGCCTGCGACAGGGCCGGCTGCTCCTGCGGCACCAAGGCCCCGTCCGCCCGCAAGGTCGCCCGGCTCTTCCCGGCCCCGCTGCCCGGCGGGCAGGAGAGGCCGGGCCAGTGGGCCTGTCCCGCCTGCACCCTGCTCAACGAGGTGAAGGCCAAGCACTGCGCCGCCTGCCACACGCCCCAGCAGTACGTGGCCCAGCGCAAGGGCCTCAAGCCCCTCAAGAGGAGGGAGAGCATGCACGTGGAGAAGAGGAGGCAAACGGATGAGGGCGAGGCCAAAGCCCTGTGGGAAAACATTGTGACCTTCTGCCGGGAGGTGAGTGTTTGCTTCTTCCTGGCTTCCCTTTCTGCCTCCCCCATAGCTCTGGGGCGGCACCTCCCATGCCTTGGGTTCCAGGGATCTTCCCTTGCAACAGCTAGATATTAGTGGTTAACACTGAAATGTCGTATTTTGGTGCAGAATAATCTCGGGTGAAGACAGCCCATACAGCCCACTCCAGGTGCAAGGGTGAGGAACTCTAAAACCTAGTGCTGAACCTGTTAACTCTGAAACCCAGTGGTATTTTAAATCAGTGAGAGAGAACTTCTGGGATGAAGGGGACATCCTTAGGTGGTCAGTCCATCTCCTTCCAGTGTCTACTGGTGGGAAAGGCAGGGAGCGTGTCCAGCTTTGCTGGTGGCACTGCTGTCTGTGGATGCAACAAGCAGAGGCTCGGGATGAGAATGCAGGCAGAGGAACTGCTGCCACTGCCAGCAGCTGCAGGTGTTTCAGAACCATGAGCTGGGCCTTGGCGTTCTTGGTTTGGGTGTTGCAAATGCAGAGGTGCAGCACAAATGCCCCCCCCCTGTTCTGGGCAGGCCAGCTGAGCTGGAGCTGTAGCCTGGCTCTAGTTGAAGGTCTCACGAGTACGTCCCAGCACCCACCTTCCCACTGTGGGTTCAATCAGTTGGTTTTCAGCCTCAAACACCGCTCTGACGGCCTCATTTTTTTTCCCTGTGTGTCATTAAAAGCTCCTATGAATGCTGCTTTCTCTGGCCTCCTTCTGGGGGAAGCCTCCAGCTCTCCTGGACCAGATGGAAAGGGAGTTGCAGTCCCATTTTGACGTACAGACAAGGCTTTTCCTGCCTGGTCTGAGGAGTGTGTCCATTCCTGTGCCTCCACGGCACAGTCCAGGGAACAGAGATGTTTGGCTCGGAGGGGAAGCTCTGAGAATGATCCTGTTTGGGGTTGTGGTTTTTTTAAATTGCTGCGTGTCCTTCCTAACAGGCGTGGGTGTCTTTATAGCAGAGACCCAGATTCTGCTTATCCCCATCTTTTAAGCAAGTGAATAGCCTCTTTTGTAGGCAGGGAACATCTGTTACATCAGGAATCAGGCCTGAAGGATGAATCATGACGATGGCCAGGCTGAATTAGCAGCGTGGCACTGCCAGGAAGGAGAGCCTTCCCTGCCCACAGAGCCCCGTCCCACAGAGCTCGGTCGGAGCCCTGGCTGAGCCTGTTGTGCTCCTTAACCCACCAGAAGTGGCTGTTAGATCAGCATGGGTCCTCTCCCCAAGAATCCCCCTACACCTGAACCTCGGCTGTGCTCTGACACTGTTCAGGTGCGAGGTCAGGCCTGGCAGCAGTGGAGGGACAGAGCTGTTCCTGTTCTTGTGCTCGCTCTGCTCCCAGTGTCCTTCCCAGTGCTCCTGTTCAGGCTGGCGTGTGAGGCAGCCTCCCAGCTCCCTGCTGTCCCAGCGTTTTCCAGGCTGTTGTTCAGCCTTCCCCTGGAGGAGTCAGGCTGGCCAAGTTCTCCTCCGTCTGTTCTCCCCCTGCCCCACGTCATGTGGAGCAGCCCCTCTTGCTGCTCCCTGCCAGGACTTCTGCTTGAGCTCCTGCTGTGGGTTTTCCTTCCTCTGCTATTCCAGGGATGCCTTTTCCAGCTCTTCTCAGTGTGTGGTCCGTATTTTAGCTTTACCCTTTCTCTTCTGTCGGGGAGCAGTGCAGAGCTGACCTCTTCCACTGGAATAACGGAATCAGAATGGTTTGGGTTGGAGGGGACCTTAAATCTCATCTCATTCCAACCCTGCCAACCCACCTTACCTTCCACCAGACCAGGTTACTCCAAACCCCATCCAGCCTGCCCTTGGACACTTCCATGGATGGGGCAGCCACAGCTTCCCTGGGCACCCTGTGCCAGGGCCTCCCCACCCTCACAGGGAAGAATTTTTCCCCAATATCCAATCCAAATTTCTCCCCTTTTAGTTTAAAACTTTCCCCTTGTCCCATCACTATTTGTCCATGTGAAAAATTGCTTTGCCTCTTATTTATAAGCACCCTTTAAACACTGGAAGGGGCTCTGAGGTCTCCCTGGAGCCTTCTCTTCTCCAGGTGAGCACCCCCAGCTCTCCCAGCCTGGCTCCAAAGCAGAGGGGCTCCAGCCCGTGGAGCATCTCCATGGCCTCCTCTGGACTTGTTCTAGCAGATCCACATCTTTCTTGTGCTGAGTCCTCCAGAGCTGGACAAAAGTGGGGTCTCACAAAAGCAGAGCAGAGGGGGAAAATCCCCTCCCTTGTGTCCTCGTGGCCCTGCACAGCAGGTTCCTGCAGAGCCCAGAGATCCATGTGCAGGGATGGGTCACATCCCAGTCCCCGGCCAGGATGTGACTGAGGCTGCTGGAGCAGTGGCTGCTCCTCAGCTGCACAGGGCAGACGCTCCCCTGAGAGAGCAGGACAGCTATTAGCTGAAAAACACCCTCCTGCAGAAGAGGAGCTGGAGGTGCTAATTGAGGCACCACAAAGGAAACATTCACGTAGGATTGCCACAAAAGAGGAGGTCAACTACTGGTTCGGTGTGCACAAAGCTAATTTAAATCAGAGCCAGCTTTTGCTGAAAGAATTTAATTTAATTTAATTAACAATAACAAAGAAACACCTGTTCTCATTTCATCCTGTGTTAGACTGAAAAAGCCACCCTTCTCCTCCACATGGTGAAATTCTGTACTCCCATCCATGTGGTTCATGCCTATGGGATTACCTGCCCTTCCACCCATCCTATTTATTTATTATGCAGCAGCTATTGCAGGAGGGCTGGGACGTGGGATACCCTCGCTCCGGAATTGCTTGCCTGGTTGTGGTCGGGCTGAGTGCAATTGCCAAAGCTGCCCCTCCCATGCCCCATGGATGTGCCTGGGGGGTGGCACAGGGCTGCCAAGCCCAGCGTGTCCCCTCCGGGGCAGGGACAAGGCTCGGCTTGAGGAGTGTTTGTGTGCCAGGTGGCTCCTCGCAGCCTTGCTGTTTGCAGGCTGTGCTGCTTCTGGAGGCAGCCCAGGCCCCCCACAGCCCAGCTTTTAGCACCAGCACAAAGTGTGAGACGGTCCCTGCCCGGGGAGGCTCCTGTGAAACACAAAAAGGCAGATTGGAGTCACAGCCCGGAGCCTGGGGCCGGAGAGGTGAGCCCGAGGCAAGGCTGAATGCTGGACCCGAAGCACAAAAAGCATCTCTGCTGCTGCCAGCAGACACCAGCCCAGTCCTGGCCCCTGCAGGGCTGGGAAGGGACTGCCTGGGCCAGGCAGGAGGGCCAGGAGCTCTGCTCTCTCTCAGGGGGACAATGGGAGGGGGCTCTACAGGTCCCCCAGTCCCAAGTGGCTCCAAGTGATGCTCTCCTTGCCTTTTGGTCTCACAGAACAAAGTCAATTTTGTGGACGACAGTTTCCCCCCTGGGCCCAAGTCCGTGGGGTTCCCGGAAGGTGACAGCGTGCAGCAGCGGGTGAAGCAGTGGCTGCGGCCCCACGAGATCAACTGCAGCATCTTCAAGGACCGGTCAGTGAAGTGGTCAGTGTTCCGCACTCCCCGGCCCTCGGACATCCTGCAGGGACTGCTGGGAAACTGCTGGTAAGGGCGAGTGAGCCGGGCTGACACCTTCCCGCCCCTTCCCTCTTTCCCCCCCTCTTCCTCCAGCTCCAGCTCGGCCCCCTCAGCCCTACTCAAACCCATTTATGCCCCCAGGCTGTAGCCCATGCTCTGCCTCACCCCCTCCCAGCGCCCGGCGGGCGGCTCTCGCTGCCTGCCCGTGCCGCGCTGAGGCCGCCCGCCTGCCCGGCAGGTTCCTGAGCGCCCTGGCCGTGCTGGCCGAGCGGCCCGAGCTGGTGGAGAGGGTGATGATCACCAGGACCCTGTGCCCCGAGGGTGCCTACCAGGTGCGGCTGTGCAAGGACGGCACGTGGACCACGGTGCTGGTGGATGACATGCTGCCCTGCGACGAGTGCGGGTACCTGCTCTTCTCCCAGGTCAGTGCCACGGGGGGACAGGGGTGGGCAGGGGTCAGGGAGGCTCATCCCAGGCTCTCCCAGGAGAGGCAGTGGGAAGAGGTACTGCTGGGGTTCGTGTGAGGCCCCTGCTTCGTGCTGCATTTACAGTCATAGAGGCATTGAGGCTGGAAAAGGCCCCGAAGATCACCAAGTCCAACCGCTGATCAAATACCCCCATGCCCACTAAGCCATGCCACAAAGCACCACGTTGACTCATTTTTTGAATACTTCTAGGGATGGTGACTCCACCCCTGCCCTGGGCAGCCCATTCCAATGCTTCACCACCTTCGTGTGAAGGAATTTTCCTCAATATCCAACCTAAACCTCCCCTGGTGCAACTTGAGGCCGTTCCCTCTCCTCCTGTCCCTGTTCCCTGGGAGCAGAGCCCGACCCCCCCGGCTGCCCCCTCCTGTCAGGGAGTTGTGCAGAGCCACAAGGTCCCCCCTGAGCCTCCTTTGCTCCAGGCTGAGCCCCTTTCCCAGCTCCCTCAGCCGCTCCTGGTGCTCCAGCCCCTTCCCCAGCTCTGTTCTCTTCCCTGGACACGCTCCAGCCCCTCAGTGTCCTTCCTGTTGTGCCAGGTGCCATTGACCTTCTTGCCCACCTGGGCACATCTGGCTCGTGTCCCAGGTCCTTTCCCACTGGGTACTTCCCAGCTGCTCTGCCCCAAGCCTGGAGCTGCCAGGGGATGCTGTGACACAAATGCAAGATCCAGCACCGGCTGCACCCTGTTTGCAGCTCAGGACACTGCTCTTTGCTGTGTCCTCAAGACAGCTGAACTCTTTGAGGCCGTAATATCCATCTGTTTAGGCCCCTTTTGGCATTTTCCAGGCTTCAGTGAAGAAGTTTCATTTACAGTTGCTTTTCCCTCACTCCTCCTTGCACCACAGCCACTTCACTTGCAGGGAAAGCCACCCTTACTCTTCACAGGAAAGGAAAACATTTTAACCTGTGTTTTGCACTGCGAGGGACTGAGGGAAAGCTGTTTCTTTCCTCTGAGGGGAGGTCTGGCAGCTTGGCTTTGCCAGGGAGGGACTGTGGAGAGGGAGGGGATGGCACATGGAGCAGCCTGTTCCGAGCCAGTGCCCGGTTGCTCTGAGCACACTGGGGTGGCATCTGCTCGGATCAGTGGAGCTCCCTCAGCCCCTCCAGGACGTTGCTGTGCCCTGCCCTGCCCTGCCTGCCAGGCCCGGGGGCTCTTGCTGGGATCATGTCCATGAAGGAGACTGAGAACGTCTCTATTGAAACTCAGGCGGCAAAATCTGCCAAAGAAAACAAAGTCCCACTGTCAGGAGGAGACAGGCACTGGGACTGCTGGCTTGGATTTCCTTCTGCAAATCCAGTCCTCTGCATTTTGACACACAGCCACGTCAGGACAGGACTCAAACTTTGCAGAAGGGAAGAAGAAGGAGTTTGTGTCCACATTCTGCCTCTCAGCAGACAGGGGATACAGATGCATTTCTTTATTTCAGCTTAAGATTTACCTGTCTTGGTTTTTTACCTTTTCCATCCATCTTTCATGAATTTCAAGTCTGCTTTGGGTTCTTTTTTTAAGATTGAAGGTTTTCACATGGGCTGGACTTGCCTTGCCTCTGTTTCCGGGGGCATCTGAATCATGATGAGATTTTTCTGCTGAGTGTTCAGCTGTGGGAGCTGGATGTGGGGGATAAAAAAGGAAAAACAGAGTTTTAAAAATAAAAGAAAATCAGGCTCTTATCTGAGCTCCCTGGCTGTGGCTCAGGCAGAAATAAACAACATGGATTTTGTTGAGTGAGGGACCCAAAAAGCAGCAAAAAGCACTTATAAGCTCTCTTTATCCATCAGAAAGAAATCTTCACTGCCCTCCTTTCCTCTGCCAGCTCTTGGCTGCCACCTGTGAGTCACACAGTCACAATGTACCAGTGATTTTCCCTGCTGCTCTCCAAGCACCGGATACCAAACCCCATTTGCTGGGAAAAAACTTGCATCTTGTGATTAGACCTTGCAGTTACTCCCTGTGCTGGAGTAGAGGACTTTGCCAGTCCGAGTTTTTGGAGCTTGTCCTTGAAGCAGTGTCTGTGTTCCCTGGGTGGAATCCAATCAGTCCCATGGCTGTGTGTGCTCTGGGCAGCCTCCTCTGCCAGAGGGGTGTTGGTTTGGGTTTGCAGAGCTGTGTGGGTTCAAGGCAGCTGTTCCAGATGTGCTCCACATCACAGAAGCCTAGAATGTCCTGAGTGGAAAGGGACCCACAAGGATCATGAGTCCAGCTCCTGGCCCTGCACAGGACACCCCAACAACCCCACCCAGTGCCTGAGAGCATTGTCCAAACGCTCCTGGAGCTCTGTCAGCCTTGGTATCCTCTTCCATTATTAAATGGTTCTAAGTCCAGGTTGAAGTGGACAGAAGGGGCTCAGGGTGGGCACCCACCCTACCAACCTGACTGCTGGGCACCCCAGGGTGCAGCTCTGTCAGCATCCAGGCCTCTTGGGTGTTCATTCCAGGACCTTTTCCCAAGGGGAATTAAACTGTGCAAACAAAGCACTGAGCAGAGAGCGAACGGGTCACCCATGGCCAAGGGGACAAGCTCCGGGTGTGGCCTTGCTGCTCCTGCCTCTCCACCCCAGGAGGGCTGGCAGGGGTGGGTGCGAGGGGCTGTCCCACCTGCTGCCCAGGGTGGTGACGTGTCCCTGCCTCTCTCTGCAGGCCCAGAGGAAGCAGCTGTGGGTGGCCCTCATCGAGAAGGCGCTGGCCAAGCTGCACGGTTCGTACTTCGCCCTGCAGGCCGGCCGTGCCATCGAAGGCCTGGCCACGCTCACGGGGGCCCCCTGCGAGAGCCTGATGCTGCAGGTCAGCTCCACTAACCCTCGCGAGGAGCCCATTGACACTGACCTCATCTGGGCCAAAATGCTGAGTTCTAAGGAGGCTGGGTAAGACGAGGCAGGAGCAGGGACACTGGAGAGGGGGGTGAGGGGGGACATTCTCGTCTTTAGAGGCTCAGGAGAGGGGTTACTGCATTAGCTGGGGCAGAGTCCACCACCCTTGCCACTCATCTGGAGCAGTGGTGGAGCTCCCACTTGAAGCTCTAAGAAATTATTTCTCCTGTGAGTAATTCTCATATGAAATTAAGAGCCTGGTGAACTTCCCCTGCACGTTGCTGCTGTCTTGCAGGAGTTAGGACGTGGCACTGAGCCTGCTTGCTTTGCTTTGAGCTTTTTTGTTGTGTGAATGCCTTGACCCTTCACGTGTCCCCCACCCATATGTGACATCTTTGTTAATGACACCTGGCTAGCGCCAGTCTAGAGGGGGCACAGCCAAAGCAGATACCTGCTCATCACTCTGCCAGGAGGGCAGTTGGGTTGGCTTGAAGGTTGGGCTATGGGGCCACATGGATGGATAGCTGCCAGCACATGGTGTCCCCCTGAACCTGACTGGTGCAGACCTCCTGCCCCAAACAGTGACCTCACCCTCAACTTGTCCAGCTGATAAACCACCTGCCTTTCTCTGTGGCTTTCTGCCAGCCAGCAGAAGTGGGCAGAACCCCGGGGGCTGGCAGAAATCGGGGGAGGTTTGGGCAAAGCTCCCCAGTGCAGAGCAGCTCTCCTCGGAGCCTGGGCTCAGTGGGCAAGGGGAGGGAGCTCTGGCCAGCGGGGCTGGGCACTGCCAGGGGAGTGTTGTTGATCCCAACAGTGTTGTTCCAGAGAGCGAGCATCCAGGAGCCTCCTGGGGGGAAGCTGTCCCGTGCCTTGAGTGGTAGGGACGAGCTTCCCCCCACGCCAGGCCTGGCAGGACCCCGAGGGTTTGCTGTCCCCGTGCAGGTTCCTCATGGGCGCGTCCTGTGGCGGAGGCAACATGAAGGTGGATGACGTGGCCTACGAGAGCATGGGGCTCCGACCCCGGCACGCCTACTCCATCCTGGACGTGCGGGATGTCCAGGGCTTCAGGTGAGCTCGGGCTGGAGCCTACTGTGGCACAGCAGCTGCTCCTGCCAGCAGTCCCAGCAGAAACCGTGGGGATGGATAACTGAGGGCATGATGGACAGGACCCTGGGGAGTCTTTGGTGTCCCATCCTCGTGGCCAGCAAGGATGACACCATCCTAGGGTGTCACATAAATGCTGTTGTCATATAAGCTGTCCTTGCCTGCTGCTGGCTCCATGTCCAGGGGTAGAATGTTTCACCTGGTCCCACAAGACACAGAGGATGGAGTTGTGCTCTCCAGTGAGGTGCTCAGAGCATCCTGCTCACCTTTGGATGGAGGGCGATAGAAATGGGTACCACCCTAACAGCTGGAAGCTGTATTTTCAGCCATGTCACTCTCAGCAGCCTCTGCCCTGCTGAGCACCTTGCCGACAGCACCCAGCTGAGCCCCTTTGGGCAGGGAAGGGCAGAGGGAGCAGCAGCAGGTCCAGAGCTGTGGGACAGAGACATCTGGAGCAACACATTAGTGCCGGGATGCTGAGAGGGCTTTGGAAGGCAGGAGTGAGGGGCTGTCCTTTGTCGGGGGCTGGCTGGGTCTCCCCTCCCTCCTGGGTCTCTGACACTTGTCCCCTTCGCCCAGGTTACTGCGTCTCCGGAACCCCTGGGGCCGCTTCTCCTGGAACGGCAGCTGGTCGGACGAGTGGCCACACTGGCCGCTCCCCCTGCGCCACGACCTGATGCCCCATGGCAGCAGCGAGGGCGTCTTCTGGATGGAGTACAGCGACTTCATCAAGTATGGCACTGCCAGAGGCAGAGCTGTAGGGCGGGGAACAGGGCAGGGACAGAAAACGGGACACGGGGTCACAATGGGGCAGGTGGGACCGGTCATCCCTAGGGAATGTGGGTGTCCTGCAGCATGCAGTGTGCCCCATCGGGACTGAGCCCAGCTTCCCCTCAGGTATTTTGACTCCGTGGATATCTGCAAGCTCCATTCGGACTGGCACGAGGTGCGTGTGCAGGGCATGTTCCCCAACAAGGCCAACGGGCCGGTGACGGTGACGTCGCTGACGGTGTTGGAGCGCGCAGCCCTGGAGTTTGCCCTCTTCCAGGAGGGCAGCAGGTGAGCTGGGCAGGGCAGCAAAATGGGGGGGCTCAGCCTGGAGAGAAGGAGGCTCAGGGGGGACCTTCTGGCTCTGCACAACTCCCTGACAGGAGGGGGCAGCCAGGTGGGGGTCAGGCTCTGCATTCCAGGGGAAAGGAGAAATAGGACAAGGGGAAACGGCCTCAAGTTGCACCAGGGGAGGTTTAGATGGGATATTGGGAAAATTTCTTCACTGGAAGGGTGGTCAGGCCATGGCACAGCTTCCTAGGGCAGTGGTGAAGTCCCCATCCCTGGAGGGATTTAAAACCCTTATGGATGTGGCACTTGGGGACACGGGTCAGTGGTGACCTTGGCAGTGCAGGGTTAATGGTTGGACTTGATGATCTTAGAGGACTTTCCCAGCATTAATGATTCCAGAATTCTGTGATTCTCTGGGCCCAGAAGAAATCCAAACACATTGGCCTCTCTCCGCATGGCATCCCCCGGGGTCACAGAGCTCAGGGCTAGGCCCCCATCACCATCTCTCCAAATCTTGGGAACTGCTCGTGTTTAGCTGGAACCCAACCCCTGAATGCAGGGCTGCTTCCTGGGGCTGGATATTTGGGGCAGTGGGATAGCTCTTCCCTGGATGCGCTGCCTGTGCCCTGGGTGACGTGTGACCCTTCCTTCCTGACCCAGGAGGTCGGACACGGTGGACAGCCACTTGCTGGACCTGTGCATCATGGTTTTCCGGGCCACCTTCACCAGCGGGAACAAGCTGAGCCTGGGCCGGCTGATGGCCCACAGCAAACGAGCCGTCAAGAAGTTCGTCAACTGCGACGTGATGCTGGAGCCGGGCGAATACGCCGTCGTGTGCTGTGCCTTCAACCACTGGAGCGCTGCCCTGGCCGGCCCTGCTGCCCAGGGTGAGGGGATGGAGGGGCCCTGGGGGAGGGAGAAGTGCCAAAGCCTTTGGTCTTCATCACGGGGACCTTCTTGGGGGTGGAGGTTGCCTGTTGCATGTTGCACACGCATAAGCCCAGGAGCACTGTGCTCCCGGGGACTGTGGGCTTGGTGACAGTCTCCTGATCCCGCCTTCCTCTTGGTGTCTCTGCAGCTTCCAGTCCCACCAGCAGCCGACCAGCCACTGATTATTCCAGCTACATCCTGGCCATCTACAGCTCCCGCCTGGTGATGGTGGAGCAGGTGGAGGCGCAGCCCACCACGCTGGCAGATGCCATCATCCTGCTGACCGAGAACAGGGGCGAGCGCCACGAGGTGGGTGGGGGCGCAGGGAGGGGGCTGCGGTGGGGAGGGGGTGATGCT
>VWZT01010285.1:147485-158082 GCA_013397055.1 Pachycephala philippinensis | reverse complement strand
AGGGGGGAGACCCCTCCTCCAGAGCCCGGGTGCTGTGGGAGGCAGTGAGCACAAGGCGAGGGCTGCACCTCGGGGTGCTGCTGGCCCCGTGGGTGCTGCGAGGTGGGGGCTGATCCTGGGAGCAGCTGCACCCCACGTTTTCAGGGCATCGTGGCTCTCCGACTTGATGTGTGTGTGTGTGTGTGTGTGTGTGTGTGTGTGTGTGTGTGTGTGTGTGTTTTGAATGTATGTATGCAAANGGGTCCCCCTGTGCACCCTCTCCTTCCTGAGCTGTGTGGACCGACAGCTGAGGGAGGGTGATGGGCAATGCTGGACCCTGTTGTGGCAGGGACCGTGCTGGGGGGTCCTGCACCCCAAACCCTGCACCAGCAGCTGGGCTGGGCAGGGGGTGCGGGGGGCTCTGCCCAGCCTGTCCCTCTGTGTCCCCAAGGATTGGGGGTGGTGGGGGGTGGGCTGCCCTGGCACCCTCCAGCCCCCCCAGCCGGGGCTGCTGAGCCAAGCTCTGTCCGTATTTTTGTTTGTTGATCTGTTTCCTCTCTTTCCAGCTCCTTCCTCCTTGGGATGATTTGTCCTTCACTTTTTTTTTCCTCCTCTCTCTTTCTGTCTTTCTGAGCTGTGGATATTTTTAACCCTGTAAATACTGTCCAGCTCTTCAGAATCATAGGATATTTTATCAATTGTAAATCAGATCAGTAATCCCTGTATGATACGAATTATCCATGGGTGGTTTTCAAACTCAGGTTCTGACGGACCAAATAAAGTTTTGTTTTTTACTGAAGCTGCCTGGTTTTGCTGTGGAAGAGACGAAAGGGATGAGGGGGCAGGTTTGGGGGTCAAAGCAATGGGTCTTGAAGGCATTTCCGCAGAGCGGTGACAGTCGGTGGTGTGCTGGGGGGAGAGCTGAGCACCAAAAAACGGGGAATTCGAAGTTGTTGTTTCGCTGCACTTCGGCGTGCGGGGGCGCAGAAAGGGGCGGAAATAAAGCCAAACAAAAGCAAAATCCAGAAATCTCCATAAAATAAGCGGTGTTCTCTCGCAGGGCCGAGCAGGGCTGTGCCGTGGCCGGGAGAGGGCACCCACCATCCGCCTGGATGCGCTCCCGCTCCTCCTGCCTCAGTTTCCCCACCCGCTCCGTGCCGGGCAGCGCCACGGCCGTGCCCGCTGCATGCCCGGCACCGTGCCCAGGCTGGGGCTGCAGGAGCAGCTCTCCGTCCCGCAGCACCCAGGGCAGCACCCTGCTCCCTGCCGTGCCGCTTCTCCGCCGGCGAGGCCGCCTGGCGCGGGCAGAGCTTTCCGGCTGAGCGGAGGCGGCCGGCTGCCAGCCCGCTCTCGCCCGGGGTGGGCACCTTGAGACCAGTAGGGAGAGACAGAAGGAGAGGATTTCGGTCTTTCTTACAGCAACTTGTAATAGATTTTTCCGGGCGAAACATCTTTGCATTCAGGAGGCCCTGTCACAAGCCATCAGCCTCAGCCAGGGAGAAACAGATGGAGAGTTAATTTTGGCGGGGAGGGCACTGCCACGCTCCCTCCTCTGCCTCAGTCTGTTCGGGGAGAGGAGCCGGGTTTAACCCTCGCGGCCGTGCAGCCCCTCGCTGCTGCCTCCTGGCCATCCCCGGGGGTTGTGGGGCCACCACGGGTCCCCCCTCCCTGCTCTGCGCTGCTCAGTGCCAAGGACACGCCGGGACATCGCATCCCAGTGACTTGGTGGTGGCTCTTGCCGCGATGACCAGCCCAGATGGGTGATCGTGTCCTGCCTTCCCACGGCCACGGCTCTCTGGAGCCACGTCCTGGTGAGCCCTGCGCCTGCCAACGCACTGGGAGCAAATCCTGCCCTGCCAGGAGCTTGGCACGGCAGCGCCCGGTGCAGCCGGGGACACTCGGGCGGGCTGGTGGGTAGAGGGGACAGCATCTGCCAGGAGCAGGCACGGGGATGGCAGTGGAGAGCAATGATCCTGTCCGGACACTTTGGGAGCCCTCAGAACTCCCCCAACACCACAGCCCGGGCTGAGAGCTGCTGTGTAGCCGTGGAAGGGGTGGAGGTGAAATCCAACCCGAATTGTGCCCAATTCCCGAGGGCTGAGGCAGCATTAACTGCTTTATAATTACAAATAATTGTGTGGCAAAAGATAGAATTGTGTTTGACACATCAGCTCTGGAGGAGGGTGTTGCTTCGTCAGGAAATTTGTCATCCCTTGGCTCTGTCAGTCTTAAGCCTGAGGTCTGAAGGGGGAGGTGGGGATGGGCAGAGGGAGCAGCGGGTCAAGGGAGGGATGGATGGAAGGATGGACAGCAGGAGCGCTGTGGTACCGAGCCGCATGAAGAGCACAGGCACAGGTGTGACAGCTGAAGCAGGGAGCAGGCAGGGGCTGTCCCAGTGCCCTGGCACGGCTGGGACACCTCACCCAAGCGGCTGTGGCTGCAAAAATGACAGCACGAGTCACCCCAGGGATGTTCACACACCAGCTCACCTGGTGGGACAGCGTGAGCAGGGCAGGCTGCCAGGGCCGTGCGAGCCCACCCCACTGCTGCTGCCGTCCCGCTGGTTCCCTCCACCCGCAGGGCCGCCGCTGCTCCTCCCTGGGCACACCCGAGGGTGCTCGGGCAGGTGAAGGTGAAGGGTGGGGAGGCCCTGGCACAGGGTGCCCAGAGAAGCTGTGGCTGCCCCTGGATCCCTGGCAGTGTCCAAGGCCAGGCTGGACGGGGCTTGGAGCAGCCTGGGACAGTGGAAGGTGTCCCTGCCCATGGCAGGGGGTGGCACTGGATGGGCTTTAAGGTCCCTTCTATCCCAAACCAGTCTGGGATTCTCTAAGGCGGCCGCCCTCTCATCAGCACGGTCACCACCCCTTGACCTGCTGAGCCCGGGGAAATATCTCGCGGGGGCAGAGGTGGGAATGCGGGTCCTTGCCGTGGGATCCGGCCGGGCTCTGGCCGCTCCTCAGGCCCTGGCACCGCCGGGACCCCGCGGCTGCGCCGGGGCTGCTCGGGGAGGGGGCATGTCAGGGAGCGAGGGCTCGAGCGCTCTCTGTGATTCACTCTGACTATAATGGGAGCTGCTGGTGAATATTTTATGGCTCCCACAGGGCAGATAGAACATATTGTGCATTTTACGCCACAAATCTCCGCCTGGAGACAGAGGGAAGCTTAAAAAAGAGCAGCACCAGCGCTGCGCTGGGTTGAGGGGGGCAGAGCTGCAGCACCGGTGCCAGCGTGCGGGTCGCAAGGGCGTTGCTGCCCACCTCTATCACCCTCCCCGGGGGTGCCGGTGGGTGCCCCGAGCCCAGCACCGGCCCGGACACGGGGGATGCTCTGCGGCCGCAGCACCGGGCTGCGGTGGGTGGCTGCGGCGGCTGCGGCCGCTGCCCCGGGCCAGGCCTGGCAGCTCTGCGGCTCTGCGGCGCAGGCGAAGTGCTTTGCCCGGGGCTGAGCCCTGCAGGAGGGTCCCTGCCTGCGCCCCGGCCTGCCTTCCCCTTCGTCAATAATGCAGCCCCTGCCCCGGGCGCCCGCCGGCGCTGCCCGCAATAATGGGTCGGGATGCGAGCGGCCCCCGCCTCATCCTCCGCTGCGTCCCGCGCTCTGCCAGGAGCCGGCGAGCCACGGAGGAGCCTCCACCTTCACCGGCACCAGCCGCTGCTGCTGCCCAGCCCGCAGGTCCAGGGACGGGCGGTCCTTGCAGGCAGCCCCATCCCCACCCCGGCACCCCCGCAGGGAGCGGGTGCCGCTGGGGCCAGGGCTCCCGGCTGGTCGCACTCGGGAAGGACACATGGCACGGTCATCACTGCCACCGTGTGCCAGGAGGGAGGCTCGGGCTGGCACCCCCGCCTTACTGCGGGCCGTGCGTGCGTGGGTGAGCTCTGCGTGCCAGGGTGCTAATCCTGCTCCCCTCGAGCACACTCCAGCGCCAGGCAGGGAAACATTACGGATCCTGCAGCTGCCTGCACCCACCTGGGCTGGGCTGGAGCCGGGGGACGTACCTCGGACCGTGGCAGCAGCGGGAAAGAGGAGGACGAGCAGGATGCAGGCACAGGCAGCAGTGGGTCAGGGCCAGCCCAAGGGTGCCACTGTAGGTGGTGAGCAGCCCTTTATCCTCCCACCCCGGAGATCCCCAGCTCCCCCCGCAGCCACCACCCAGTGGGGTGAGGACCTGATGCTTGGGGTCAGTTTCTTACCCCTTCGGATGGGGGAGAAACGCCCCGAGATTTGGTGAGGCCCAGACAACCGAGAGAGCAGTCCCCTGTCCCCCGACACGGCCGTGCAGGTTGGGAGGGCACAAGCAGCCGCCAGAGAGGAGCAGCGTGTGCCCCAGTGGCATCACGGACCCTCCACCTCCCTCGTCCCCCGCTCTGGTGGGTGAGCAGAGCCCTCCAACATCCCCCCCACCTCCGAACGGGGATAGGGCAGAGCTGCACCCTGAGGGCGGGGATGGAGCTGCTCTGGGGTGCTCACCTGGGGGTCACGGTGGCACATGGCCGGGTGGCTTCACAGCAGGGCTGCCGTGGCATCCTGGGGTGCCACGCTGTCCCTCGGCTGAGGGACGAGGCTCAGGGGGTCACCCAGACAGGCATGAGGAAGGAGAAGACTTTGCCGGGATGAAGAGGAGCACCCCATCCTCTTCCAGCTCCTCTCGTCCTCCTCCTCCCGGGCTCTCCATCCGAGGGCAGCGGGCGCGGGGCCGCGCAGGGTCCGGGCCGGCACAGCTGGGGCCGCGCCGCCCGGGCTGTCACGGGCTGGGCTATCGAATCTGAAAGCAATTAAAGCCATCCCCAGCGCTCGCTCGGGGCTGGCTCCAGGCTGCAGGGACCCTGCCACAACAGATCATGTGCTCGGTGCTGCTGGCCCGAGGACCTGCTCCCACCCGCGCCCCGACACGCAGCGGTGCCAGCCCCGCGCGGGGGGGACGGGCCCGGGCAGGGCGGGCTGCAACCGTGAGGGGCCACCGGGCAGCCCCGGCAACCATCTCGCCCCTGCTTCCTTTCCATGGGGTTCTGCTGCCCGGGGGCTCGGCAGAGGGGCTCGGCCACCAGCTTTGGCCACCAGCTTTGGCCCACGGCCGCTCGTGGCGACAAGGAGCTGGCGGTGCTGCGGTGGCTCAGGGGGTCCCGTGGGTCCCGGGGAGGGTTTGCACCCCTCTGCTCTCCCGTGGGCACAGTGGGGCTGGGGCGGGCACAGCTGGGAGCTGTCTGCACCCGTGGATTTTCCCGGCAGAGCGGCCGAAGCTTGTGACCCACGGTTTGTCCCACACGGTGACGATGGGGACAGCCCCAGCAGGTCGTATCCTGGGCTGGGGGCAAAAAGCAGCAGACCCCGATGTCGGCAGCTGCTGGAAGCAGCATGGGTGATAGAGGGGTGCAGTGGAGGGGCAGCACCTCTCTGTCCTGGGGCGGAGAGGGGGCTCTCACCAAGCTCCTTCCACCCTGTCAGTCCCTTTCCCTTTTGCCGCTGGGGAACGGTGCCAGGACCCCCTGCCCCCCGCCTCACCATTTTGGGGAATCTGCGGCCGCCTGCCCCACTCGCACGGCTCAGGGCCTGATCCAGCCTTCCAGGGGCATCTCCCGGGGCTAAACCCATCCCGGTGCTCCCGGCGGAACGCGGCGGGGCGGGGGGTCCCCCCTCCTCGGGCACCGCACAGTTAAGCAGAAGTTTGCTGGTACGGAAGTTGCACATTGTCTTGAGGCACATTTTCTGTTTTTTCACTTGTGAAATATTTCTGTCAGAACCAGTTAATGTACAAATTAGCAGCGGTGGTCTCTCTTACGTCTTCTGACTCACTAATTTGACAGGGGGTGTTTCGGTGGCGGAGCTCGCTCTTGACAGGCAAACGGGAGGTCAGGGACCCGCAGGGGGAGGAGGCACCGAGCCGCAGCTTCCCGGGGGTCTTCTCCTTCCCAGCCCACCCCACCGCGCCCGTTCACTCAGCCCTGGCTGGAGGACTTAAGCTCGGGTTCGGTGTTTTTTCCCCCTCAAACCAAATTTTCCCCAAAAAAGGGCTCTTGGGGTAGGTGGGGAGTCCAGGGGAGGGTGGTTACAGTTTTGGGGTCCTACGGGGGAACCCAAGGGATCCAGCACGAGGAGGGAACATAGACATGGAAAGGGTTCCCTGCACCACGGCTGCTCAGCTCCTCTAGCCTGGGAATTCAGCTCTGCCTTTCAGGACGCCCCCCCACCCCTCCAGAGCCCCCATCCTCCTCCTGCCATTAGAGAGAAACTAATTGATGCTCCCATTCTCTGCGCGCATCATAATCCCTCCACCCCGGGTTATCGATGAGCCGAGGGGCTGCACGGCCCCCTTTTACTCCTCCATCTGTACCCCTGGGGTGTTGGTCAGATGGGGGGGCCCAGCGCTGCTGGAGGGGCTGGGGGCACCGGCTGTGGAGGGAGCATCCCGAGCCGGCCGTGCCCGGGGGCCGGGCCCCGGCGTTGAGCAATGCTCAGGACCATGGCGTGCAAGCTGTCCCTGGGCCAGAGGCTGGCGCGACAGATGGGCCCCGCGCCGCGCCCGGGGGTCAGCGGCTCTCCGGGCCCTGTGCTAAAAACCCGCAGCCTCTGCCCGTGCCACCCTCCCCTGGCATCCAGGCACCGCAGCCGGTTGGCCCCGGATGGAGCTGGATGGAGATGGGCACCTCCTGGAGCAGGGAAGGAGCTCCGTCGGTGGCTGCTGTCCCCAGCCCTGCTCTCCAGGCTGCCAGGGGATGGAAACAAGCCCAGGACGGTGACCCGGGCTGTGGGAAGGGCAGCTTCAGGGCACAGGGGTGCAGCCCTCTTCTCCTCATGTCCCCACTTTCTATTGGTGTTTGCCGGGGGCTTTGTGAGGGGCTGAGCTCTCCTGCTCATTGAGTTTACTCCTAAAAAAATAACCTGCCCTGGATGCTGGGGATGCTGGTGTGGCATCCTGTGACCAGCAACCACCTGTGTGAAGCAGATCCCTGAAAAATCCTCCCTCTTTGGGCCAAGCAGGGTGCCTGGGTGACCAGATTTGGTGTTTCATCCTGAAGAGTTCTGAGCTGAGGTCTCAAACCAGCCAGAGCCTGGTCCCCACCTCCCACAAGGCTCAGCACTGTTTTCAGAGATTCTGTACCCAAACCTGAGCCCCAAGATACAGTTACCCTGTACCAGTGAAACACCAGCAACAGTGAGAAAAACGGTTTCATATCCCACATATAAACAATGTCTTGGTCCAGCCTCTTCCAGGAGCCCCTTGGCAGCAGGTCTGGAAAGGAACTGGAAACTCCCGCTTCCCCTTCCTCAATGAAAAATGGAAGTTTGCTTTCCAGGGGTGAATCCATGCCCAGCTGGCAGATGAACCAGTCTGTGGTGATGCTGGCAAGGATGCCCGGGTGGTGCCTACACAGCCCTGCACCACGGAGGGGATCATGACCCTCGAAGGAGCTCAGCTCCAGCACCGGACCCTCCCTGTCACTACAATGCCAATATCAGCAGGATTCACCCACCCCCGCGCCTGTTGGCAGCTCCATGGAGATATCCCACTTCTTCCCATTCCTGAGAAATCCCCACTGGCCACGAACTGGCATGGAAACCACCCTGCTTCCAACAGGGAGAGCTGCCCCCTGCATCCACCTCTTCCTGGCTGGCTTTTGGCGAGAGGATTTGGACAGAGGACTGACCGGGAGAGAGCTATGGAGTGAGGCAGCAGCTTCCCTCTCAGCCAGATCCTGGCCACCTTGGGGCCACCTGAGAGGCCACATCATGCCAGGGTGTCAGTGCAATGGAGACACTCTGAGAGCAGGGTTAGATTGGATAGTAGGGAAAAATTCATCCCTGTGAGGGTGGGGAGGCCCTGGCACAGGGTGCCCAGAGCAGCTGTGGCTGCCCCTGGATCCCTGGCAGTGCCCAAGGCCAGGTTGGATGGGGCTTGGAGCAGCCTGGGACAGTGGGAGGTGTCCCTGCCCGTGGCAGGGGGTGGCACTGGATGATCCTTGAGGTCCTTTCCAACCCAAACCATTCCAGGACCCTACAAATAGCTGCCCATGGCACATGCAGTGGCTCAGGGATGGCTCTGTATAGGACTTACGGTGGCTTTTAGGCGCTGCCTGGGAGCTGCAGTGGGGAATACCCCACCTTCAGGAAATCCTGGTATGGTTGGAAAGAAGAGACAGCTCAGAGCTGATGGATAACCCAGGGCTGCTGCAGAGAGCTCCCCAAACCCAGCCCCCTGCCGGGGTGGGTGTCCGGCTCTGTCCAGGGTTCCTCAGGACTTCTGCATTCCAGGGTGCCCCGCCAACCCCTGGCTCCAAACTCATCCACGGCAGCACCCCCGGCGCATCCAGCTCCCGCCGCCGCCCCAGCGCCGCGCCGGCCGTGTCCCAGCAGGGACAGGGAGCGGGACCGGGGCTGTCGCACCCCGCGGAGCCGCCGGACGCGTCCCCGGCCGAGGGAGCAGCGAGCGCCGAGCACCAGCCCCGCGCTGCCTGCGAGGGAGCTGCCGGATGCAGAGGCGGCCGGGGCGAAACAGCTCAGGCAGCACAAATCGACTGTGACAGCCCCAGAAAGGCTGAGCCCGGGGGTGCGGAAAAATACAAGTTAGTTTCCTTTTCCTTACCATATGCTCCCCTTCAGCTGTGGGCGGCACGATAATTACTGCCATCCACCATGCTGGTCTGGCTTGTCACACAGGCTGCCGCCTGCTCCGCGCCGGGGGCTGAGCCCGGCACAGCCTCCCCGGCCCCACGTGTGCCACACACCTGGATTTGGCTTCCTCGGCCCCAGGTTTGGTCCCTCCCGGCACCAGGGACATCGGCCTGAAAGCAGCAGAGGTGGGGAGAGAGATGCAGCCCCTCTTGTCCCAGGTGTGCCACCCTGCTGCTGCCTTTGGTGTTAGTGCCTCTTCTCCCCCAGTGACCCCCGGCTGCACTGTAGCCAGGTGAGGACATCCCTGTCCCTCTTTGCAGGATGCTGCTGGTGTTGTCCCGTGCTAGATCCCACGCCTGGCTGCCAGGACACCTCTGGGGACAGCCACAGCCTGGGCAGATTAGAAGACAAGCTCAACAGGGCACCCCAAAGGTCAGGGAGGGAGCAGGCTGTGAGCAGGGGTTGGATCAGGACATCTCCAGAGGCCCTTCCAGTCCCAGGAGCGCTGGGGCTCTGTGGGGACGCAGCTGGTGCCGGGCAGGGGGAGCACCGAATGTGCTGTCACCCTGGCATGAGCAGGGCACAAAACGGGGCACCCTCCTCCAGGGCACCCTTCTCCAGGGCACCCTTCAGGAGCAGGCTGGGGTCTGGCAGGGGGCAGCTCTGTGCCTGGACAGCCCCAGGACCACGAGGTCCATACGAAATGGGATGGAGCTCTGCTGCAGTCCCTGTGCAAGCGCCCATGGCAGTGCCCTCCGGGACTGTGTAGACCAGAAACCTTGAATCATGACTGGTTCCTGGCACCCTCAGAGATGTCTCTCTGGGTCAGGGGCAGGTTTGGCTTGGTCGTCACCCTCCCTGGGCATGGGTCAAAGTGGATCTTCATTTCCCAGTTAATGCCTGGCTTGAACATAAGCTGCTTCAGTGCCTTCATTTAGGAAGAGAAGGATGAAACTGTGGCTGCCCCTGGATCCCTGGAAGTGCCCAAGGCCAGGTTGGACAGGGCTTGGAGCAGCCTGAGATAGTGGAAAGTGTCCCTGCCCATGGCAGGGGGTGGAATGAGATGGGCTTTGAGGTCCCTTCCAAACTGTCCTGATTCTTTGAGGGGCCTTGGCACACACTCTGCCTGTTGCATGACTTGTTTCTCACTCTGGACCACAGGACCTGGATGGGGACACGGTGCCACAAATTGGTGTGGTCCTCCCAGACTGCCCCAGCAGCCTCTGCCCAGCCTCAGGCTGTGCTTCCCACTGCTGCAGCTCCTTCTGTGGCTCCTCTGCCAACAGCATCGCAACCCCAGCCCTAAACCCCATCCATCCATCATGTCTTTGGGCAGCTCGTGTGCTCAAGCACCTGGCCCCTGCCTCAGTTTCCCCATCTCATCATATCCCTCTCCCTGGCCACAGCAGCATCCCAAAGGAGCTGGACAACTGCAGCCGAAATACTGGGAGACACAACCAATCCATGCTCTGGCAACTTCCCCGGGATCCCCTTGAAGGCTGTGATGGAGAGCAGAATGGGTCTGGCCCTGGCTGAGCCGTCCTTTCCAGTGCCCCTAGGGCTCAGATTTGCCGGGAATACACATGGTAAAGCAAAATTTGGGAGGTCTGAGGTGCCGCGGGCTCTGCACCTCCTCGACAGGTTACATGGAAGACGAACTTTCCCACCCACCGAGCAGGGTTCTTGCTCCCCTTCCACGTCTGAACAGGAAAAAATCCCTAAACCCCATCTCCCCGCCCTGCCCCATCCCTGGGAGGTCCCCGTGCCCGGCGGTGCCCGGCCACCCCTGGCTCTGCCCAGCCGGTTGAGTGAATCGCTGACTCTTTAACCGCTTCTGCGGCAAAGGACCTTAATCGAGTCACCGCGCCGGGGCTGGGCGCTGATGCGATGTGACAGCCCCCGCACACCTCCCAGCGCGGCGCTCGGGGCCACGGCCAGCGCCGCACCCGGTGCCGGGGCTCGGGGCGCACCGGGGCGGGGGGCACCCACCCGGGGAGGGCTGGGGGGCTCGGGG
>VWZT01010285.1:90477-140157 GCA_013397055.1 Pachycephala philippinensis | reverse complement strand
GATGGCCACGGGGGGGACGGCTGTGGGATCGTGCCGGGCAGGATGGACACGGTGGGGATGGATCTGGGATCGTTCCGGGCAGGATGGACACGGTGGGGAGGGATCTGGCTGCCGGGGGGGATCCGGGCCGTGCAGGAGCAGGAGCAGCAGCGGGCAGAATTCCCCCTCGCTGCGCTGACCCAGCACACCGCTCCCACCTGGCTGCGGTCCCTCACCCACGCCCTGCAAAACTCTCCTCTCCTCTCTTCATCTGCCGCCTCCACAGCTGCATCCAAGCACGCTGTACCTTTTCTTTGCTATTCCTGGCCCGTCCAGCTCACGGTCAGTTCTGGCCAGGAGCCTTTTGCTGCCGAAGATGGAGGGTGCCCCGTGCTCCTCCACTTTGCAGCCAAGCCCACTCCTTTTCCCTGCGGAGAGCAGCCAGCTTTGCAAAGCTGCTGCTGGGTTCAGCCTGGATGCAGTAGCCCCTCAAATGCGTGGGACACAAGCCCGGTGTCAGGAGCTAGTCCAGCTCCTGCAGAAAGGAGGTAGAAGATGAGGGGTAAGGATCCCTTTCAATCCGGATCCCGAACACAAATAAAGCAGAGCAAAGGGACCTGAGCAGGTCCTGCAGCCCAGGGTGGTTGCACAGCAGTGACGTCCCCGCTGCTTCCCCGAGCACAGGCTCACTCCTCCTGGCCTTCCTTGGGCAGCAGAAGTTCCCATCCCTGGCGCTTGCAGGAGTTCTGCAGCCTCACTGCACAGCTTATCCATTTTTAACGAGCACACCTCATAAATACTTTGTAAAGCACCTTCTAGCCAAAGTGCTTTTTTTGATTATTTTTTCTTCCCTGGCTGCTTGAAAAAGCTGCTCACCCTCCCATTTCTCTCTGGTCTGCGGCTCCTGCTGTTGTCTTGCACACATTTGCTACTCTGAAGTTACAAGGCTCTGCCTCCAACACCTGTGGTGGGTCACAGGGAAGGATCACAGTGCTCCCCTTGGCTCCCTACGCCCTTCCCAGCTCCCTGCAGACACCCTGGTGCCTCCATGGACCCTACTGAGCACGGGGAGCAGCCCAGGTGGGCTCCTTCAGACCCTCACCCAGACCTTCCTCACCTTTTCCCTCCCACAGAGCCTCCTTCCCTGCAGTCCACCTTGGGCTCTGTGCAGGACCAGGAGAGCAGGACCTGCCCTCTTCCTTCCCCGTGGCTCTCACACGTTCCCAGTTGCCTCCAGCTCTGCCACTTTTCAGTGGATTCCCATGTTGGTTTAAGAAGCAGGTGCGTGGTGGAGCAGGAGAAGATAACAACCCAAACACAACTTGCCAGAGCTGACTCCCTGCCTGGGAGATGTTCCCAAGCCAGGGCCTGGCTCCTTCAACATACAGCAGGTTATTTTTATCTTTCCCTCTTTTCTGCGTCAATGTGCTGCACTGTACCAGGCCAGCACTTCCAAGGCAACTGGCCACAGAGCTGTTCTGACACTGGCCAAGCTTCATCCTCTCCAAAAACGTGTCAGAGGAGCTGAAGGAAGCCAGTTTGTGTCAACTGACATGGACTCGTCTCCAGTCCCTCGTTACATGGCTCCAGCAGCCCTTGACTTTGCCAGGTGTTGATGTCCAGTGAGCAGCCAGCAGCACCTGCCAGTTCATCCCTGTTCCCTGCTCCCAGCTCCTGCCTGCCCTGGTCCCTCTTCCAGTTTAATTGTAGTGCTGTGAGTGTAGCGTGCTGGACGAGGTTCACATGGTCATGCTGGCTGTCCCAGCCCTCACCCTCCCTGAGTGTTTGGCCCCATTTCAACCGAATTGGACAAAATAATCAAAATCTGAAAAGTGGTAACAATTTCTGTGAACCTTCTTGGACTTAGTCGGGTAAAAGACCCAAATATCCAAGGAAAAGCTGCCACGGGAAGCCACCAGGACCTCCTAGAAGCACCACCAGGCCAAGTGGTGTGTGCATGGCCACCCAACCAGCACCAGGGCTCCAGGAGAGCCTGCCTCAGGTCCTGCAGGCAGAGGATGGGACAGGGGACAGGAATGGGAAGATCTCATTAGAGCTGGGCAAGTGGGTGAGTGCAGTGTGTCATGGGACAGAGAGTGCAAACGTGAGGTGGGAAGAGGTTGGGATGCAAACCCAGGAAAGCAGCTGCTCCCACCACAGCTTTTTCCATCCTTTAGAATCACTTTTACCAGCCTCTGAACTTAATTTCCTCTTCCCTGCGTGGTAAAAGCATCCCAGACAGGTTGCAGGGGCTTTCGCCATTCTTCTCCTGTTGATTTTTAATTTTGTTCGTATTTTCCAGCTGTGAGAGCCTCACTCTTGTCCAGCACCCATCTTCTGCAGGCTCTGGCACCCCCAGCCCAGGGAGGCAGGAAAGGGACACCTTCAGAGCCTTTTGTTGCCGTTCTCTCCCTGCCTTGGTGTTAATGGCTCTTGAAGGCAGCCGGAGCCCATCAGGCAGCGCAGAGTAACCCGAGCATCGAGCGGACACGGCCGCCCCCGGGCGGGACCCGCCTGCGCGGGGTCAGCGCTGCTCCTGTCACCGCCAGACATCGCGGGGACCGCCAGACATCGCGGGGAGCGCCAGACATCGCGGGGACCGGCCCGGCCGTGCGGGGAGCCGGGCACCGCCGGGGGGGCTGCGCTGGGCACACAGGGCTCGGCTGCGTTTCTGCCTTGCTGCGGGCCAGGGTCACATCTGTGGTGCCCTCGGCTGGGTGGAGGAGTTTTGGGTGGAGATCCTGAGTCTGGCAGGTGCCAGGCATGGCCAGGAAACTGGGATTTCTGGCCCGGAGATGGGATTGGGGCAGAAGGGCAAGGGGCACAGGGCTGGGTCTGCAGCTGGCGGGTGACACAGAGCATCCTGACTCGGCTGGGTGGAAGGGGGGACAGGTGAAAGCCCTCGTTTGGCCTCTCTTGTGGCTTTGAGATTGACAAGCCCCTGGAAGGGGCTGGGAATCAGCACGTGGGGATCAGCACATGGAATAGGGCCCCGCGTGTGACTTTGGGATCCAGCAAGGACACTTTTTGCAAGGAAGGGAGATGAGACCCCTGCCCGGTCCGTTGTCAGAAAACCAAGCAGTGAGATGCAAACACGGAGAGGGAAGGCAGAGTGATGGAGATCAGTTTTCAAAGGAGTCTGGGTATTTACTGGGCTGGTGAAAAGCACTTTCCCAAAAAAGCAAGTGTGGTGAGATCCATGAGGCAGGAGTGTGCCCGTGGCTGCTGTTCTGTGCAAACACTGGGAACATCCCAACAGGAAAACAGCAGGATCAGCTCTGTCTGCAGCCAGAGCCCTGCAGGCCAGTGGCTCCACAGAATCATGGAATTGTTTGAGCTGGAAGTGACCTTAAAGCTCATCCCATTCCAGCCCCTGCCATGGGCAGGGACACCTTCCACTGTCCCAGGTTGCTCCAAGCCCCGTCCAGCCTGGCCTTGGGCACTTCCAGGGATCCAGGGGCAGCCACAGCTTCTCTGGGCACTCTGTGCCCAGGGAAGAATTTCTCCCTAATAACTAATCTAACCCTGCCCTCTGTCAGTTTAAATCTCTCCCAGCTGCCAAGAAAATGGCCAGGCCACCAAAGACAGACCACAGCTCAGTCCTGGGAGAGTTTTGAGGAGAAAGGAAGAGCAAGCAGTTGAAGGACCTGCCAAGGGGAGCATTATTGATATGCAAGTCACATGTCCCCGTGAAATGCTGCCAACCAAAGACCTGTGGCAACCAGGACATCTGTGAAAGCATTTTACAGTGATGAAACAGAAGATCAGAGGGGTAAAAATGCTCCAATCTCTCTCTGTCTGGCCTGATCTTTTGGAGGACATGGCACAAGTGATGATGCACCAGGTGAGCTGCGTGGGGAAGGTGCTGACTGGGTCCTGTGCAAAGCCTCTCACAGCTCCTGTACTCCTGGAGAGGTTTGGAGATCAATCCCTGAAAAGAAAAGCAAAGCCAGTTCCTCTCTATGAGTCCCTGAGCATTTCTTTACCCATCCTGTTACTGCATGTTCTGGGCAAGTACACATTCTCGGGTGGTCTCAGTTGCCCAGATTTAACATGAAATACCTCTGGGTACGTGTTTGATACAGGCACTGGATAGAGCAGCCCCTCACTGACAGAATGGAGACTTTAGCTTTCCATTTTGTCTTACTCAAATCATTTTTTCAGCCACCTTTGCTCAATTTGGTGTCCCAGACACCTTGATCAGAGCAGCTCCTGCTTTATTGAATTACTGGAATTACCTTCCCCCTGAATGCTGCTGTGCTCATTCTTCCCCTCTGTTCCTCGGGTTTCCACACCCAAACTAAGATGCCACTTGCTGCTGTTTTGGAAGCCCCTCACAGATCTGCACATCTGTTCTTTGGAGCACCTTTGGAAGCAGCCTGAAGAGTGGGAGCATCCCTCTGCTCCCACCCAGCCTCCCTGGGCTTCGTCCCTGGTGTGATATTTGTACGTGTGATGCCTTAGGTTTTAACTTTTATATTTTTCCAATTCTGCATTCCCAGTGTGTAACTCTGCAGTGTCCTGCAGCCTGGGAGCTGCTGCTCTCTCATGCTGAGACAGACAGAACAAAGCCTCTCCAGGCTGCTCTCCAAGGACACCCAGCCCGGCCTAGGCCCAAAATGTGTAACCCAGCATCTTGAGAAGGGGGGCAAGCTGAGGGCAAATTCCATCATTAGCTAAAGTTTAATTGGTGAAATTGGGTTGAGATGCAAATGGCCCAAAGCTATAAAAGTGTGAAGAACTCGTGACTCGGGGTCCATCTTGGGTGCAGCCTTTGGCCTGCCCAGGGTGTGCCTCTGAAGGCCTTTCAAATAAATATCCACCTTTATTCCCTTCCTCCTGTCCAGTCTCTGTTTCTAGCTTGGCCTCTTTAGGTGTCACATGTTCAAAACAAACACGGGCTGGGGGTGAAGGGCTCGGATCCCAGTGCCAGCAAGGCAATCAGGGAAGCTGCAATTTTAATGATATGGAGGAAGTCACTCTTTTAAAGCCTGATTTGTGAGGCTCTATTACCCGTGACAGCTGATGCTGGGACTATATTTGCTTCTGCTCTCACCTTCCCACGTTTCTGGGATAATTTTTATTCCATAGCTTACTTTAACTCATCTGCCCTGATTCCCAGTGGTCCTTAGCTGGTTAAGAAATACAGAATTAATCCTCCTATAAATTGTTCCACATTTTCAACACTTTCATCCCCTGTGTTCATGAGCAGAGAACTCACCTTGCAAGACCAACGTGGCTTTTGGTAACTCAGTCACCGAACTTTCTGATTTACTTTTGTGTGCAACTCTGCCTCCAGCCACCCTGGGTGTTGGAAACCAGCTGGGAATTACCTACATGTCTTTTCCATGTCTTCCCTGTGGAAACACCTTTCACTGGCTATGTTGGCTGACAGGTTCTTGTCTCCCAGACAAGGTTTTAGCTGTGTTCACTGCTCAGTTTGGTGCTGAGTGATGTTATAAATAAGCACTACTAGAGGGACTATCATTCAAACCCAACAAGAGGAGGGATATGTTGCTTATTCTGGGGTTTAAACTGTAATTAGCTCTGATTGCATAGAGGTTTTGGCATGAAAAATGGTTGAGATCACTGATCTTCAACACGACGCTCCCTTTTCCCGGCTGGTGGGCTCCTCTCCCAGCCCCCTCCTCCCTGCCCCACCGGCTCCTCTCCTCCGCTTCCATGAGTATTCCCAGCCCCCTGCACGGGGCTGCCAACATGGAAATGTCACTGCCTGTGCTTTGGGGACTTCCTCAGCAGTGCTGTGGCAGTGAGGGAGATGTCCAGCTTGTCCTAGCCAGTGCCAGGGATTTCATGCCTCTTCTGTTGGAAAGTTTTCCTTGCAGCTCCAGTGAATTCAGAGGAAAAGAGAGCTTCATCTTGCCATAATTCCCAGCTCCAGATGCTAAATGTTTGAAAGGACTGCAGCTGGACTAGATGGTCACTGTTGGTCTCTTCCAACTGAACTATCTCATCCCATCCCATCCCATCCCGTCCCATCCCATCCCGNCAGCTCCAGATGCTAAATGTTTGAAAGGACTGCAGCTGGACTAGATGGTCACTGTTGGTCTCTTCCAACTGAACTATCTCACCCCATCCCATCCCATCCCGTCCCATCCCATTTCATTCTGTACTGGAGAATGGACACAGCTCTTTACAGTCATTGCAGCAGCGCTCTGAGCCAGGAAATGCCCCCAGGTTTGGGGAGATGTCTGGCCCAAGTTTGGGATCTGGGGCAGTAAAGTGGTCTTTTGCCATTACAGACCCCATACACGGGTGTTGGCCAGGGTTCCTCTCCACAGTGGGTGTGTCCTGCTGGAAAACTGAAGGATGGAAATTAAATTGTTCCTGTGGCCCCACCCATGACCAGAAACAACCCAGTTTACTATTGTCAGCTGGAATTTGGAGTTTAGCTGAGACCATAAAGCAGAAGTATCTACAGAGAAAGGCCCAGATCTCGACCTCCTATGCACCTTCTTTTAATTCTGTCCTCCAGCCTCCACAGGAATAAGGTAAGCCTCTCCCCTTCCAAACAGCCCTGAAGGTTTGGTTTTGTCCAAGAATGAAGACTGGGCTTTCAGCTGCCAAAAGGCTCAGGTTGTTGCTCACTCTCAGGGTTGAGCTGGTGACAAGGAGCCTGTGTCACTGATGGCTGGTGGCCTGGAGCTTCCAGCTCCTTGGTCTCTGGGAATACATGGATAATACTCCACGTAGTTTTCCATTGGAAAGACTCCAGTTCATGCATAATTTAGTAGGTAGCTCCCCAAAGTTTGTACAACAATTCCGAGGTTTTTTTGTGCCCATGGCAAATTTGTGGTAGAGGATCTCAGTAGGTATTATTGGAAAAGCATCAAAAACACAGGCCAGGGGAGGGGACTGAACTTTTTGGGTATCATCTGAAGAAGGAGGGAGTGGTTCAAAGTACCAAGTTTTTTCCAGCCCAAGAAATCCCCTCTTCAAGCACATTGGAACGGGATGAGTGAAGACAGTAAAGGGAAGAGGTGCCCTTTCTCTGTTAACCATATGGACCTACTTCAGAAGGATGGTAAAACAAATGCAGTTCCTGTGGCTGTGATGTCCCACAGCACCAAATTCAGCCAGGATGAAGAATTCAGTGTGATGGAAAGAAGAGGAGGGCAGAGGAGAAAAGGGGGAGGTGATACCCATCAGAGGAGAAGAGACAGGTTGTCCCACCATGTCCCCAGTGCCCATCCCATTCCTTGGTCCCGAGCAGCATCAGCAGCTGGGGTGGTGCTGGGACTGCTGCATCCTCCCCAGGTCTGCTGCACCTTCTGCCATGGCCTTGGACAAGCCCAGCTGTCCTCCTCCCTCCACTGTGGCACCAGCAACAGCACCTTGTGTGACAGCCTTATGGCACCATTAATGTTTATGCTTTGGAGCTTCTTGGGTTGGGAGAGCAAAGGGCTGCTGTTTAATGGGCATCTCCACCGAGCACTGGAGGTGCCACCACACAGCAGCCCTTTGTTCTCTCTTCCACGGCCACCCAGGACCCTTGGCCTTGCTGGGTTAGCATGTTGCTGGTCTTGGCCCCTGTTGCTGGCCTTGGCCCCTGTTGCTGCTGCGTTTTCCCCCCTCTCCCTCTCCCTCACTCCCCCTCTCTCTGCTCCTCCTCCTCTCCCAGCTCCGTAGCAGTTTCCTCGGGAGTGTTCAGCTAGCTGACACATTTGCCACAGATGGATGGTGCACACGGAGACAGCTGTCACTCCCGATTTGTGGTCCACTGCGTGACAGCAGGACTGATGCCTTCTGAAAGGCCGTCTCGCGGAGCACATGCACTCTGACATTCTTCGAGATGAGCCCTACAGACACCTCTCAGTGGACCTCAGGAGAAGCTGGCAAGCGAACCCTTCCCGCTCCCCCTCCCTGGAGCAGCCTGCAGGCTGGAAGAAAGCAGCCACTCTGGTGTGCACACACACACAGGCACGGCCAACCTCCTTGGGTAGTTCTGTGCCACTACTGGTCTGCCAGGTCCCAGCCCGGCTGTTTGCTCCTGATGCTGGTGTATGAAGTGAGGCGGGCTGAGATTTGCAGGAGGGAAAGGTCACCAGCGAAGCTGCTCTTTTCCCCTTTTCCGCCTTTTTAATTGCAGGAGGGAGGGATGTGGGCTCCAGTTTCATTCTGTCACAGCAGCTGCCTCCAGCCTCTTGAGCTCCTCTGTCACAGCAAAGGCTGATGGACTTTGCAGCCACAGCCCCTTCAGGCCTCTCCGTCTTCTCCATCACCTGTGATGGTCTCCATCGCCTCTAAACCACACAGCAAAATGGAAATCCCCCCTCCTGGCAGGGGTTTCCTCCCACTATCCCACCCCAGCATTGCACATGGCAGTGGGGCAGCTGCCCCAAAAGGACCCCAGCTCCAGGCCAGCTGCAGAGGCAAGGCTGACTTAGGCAAAGCTGGCTCCTTGGAGGACAAAGCTCTCCCCCCTTAACCAGGCTCAGGCTCATAATTTCAGGCCCCAACCACAGATACCTGTCCTAGGCACTGATGTGCAGACACCTGAGTTTTCAGTTCTGAGACCTTCAGCAAAACCCCTCGGGTGGGACTTTCAGCTGAACAGACAAAGCAAAACAGAGGAAACTGTCTTTAGCTCTGGGCAGAAGAACAAAACCCTCCAGATTCAAGACTCCATGGGAATGGGAACTGGTCCTTCCTTTGGTCCTCAGGGAAACAAATTCCTTCCAGAAAACGGATATGCACAGCTGTTAATTGTCCATTTGATTTGTCAAAGATTATAATCAAGGGAATAGGTCTTCCTAAAAGGGAAAACTTGGACTAATTCTAGAGTTCATCTGGGTCCCTCTGGAACTGGCCTGAGACTTGCCCATCTTCCCCAGTGTCTGAGCCCATCACATGGGACACAAGGAGCTGATGGCTGCACAAGGTCATGAAAAAAGTCCTTCAGCAAGGTCTCTGGTGGTGCTCAACAGTGGAAACCCCGGGGGGAGGACACAGGCAGAGCAAACTTACAGGAGGCTTCTCTTGGACACTCTCCAAGCTTCCTACTGGTCACAGCTGGGGGACTTTTTGAGCCAGGTGTGATTTCTCCATATTCAGTGACTCCTGTTGGAGCTCCCACCTCAGCAGTGCCTGGCTAGGTCTGCCCATCCCCCCCATTCCAAAGTCCTTGTGAGCCGTTCAGTTCCTGAACATTGACAAGCACAGAACCACAAGGACATCGGTTTTCCTGGCTGCTTTCATCCCCCCACGCCTGTTCCCATCCCCTGGGAGCAGGCTGAGTCCATCAGTAGGAGCCTGCTCAGCAGGGAGAAGGTGTGATTTGCACCAGGACTCAGATTCCCTGGATCCTTCAGCAACAGCACCAGTGTCTCCCACCAGGGTCTGAGCTGTGCTGCCTTGAGCTTCCCAGCTGGATGCAGGTTTGTTATCTGAGCAAGGACACCTCCAGCCTGGAAGGAGGTCATGTCAAAGTGGCATCAACAGGAGAGGAAGGCGTTCAGTGGGATGGGGATCCTGGCAGGGGGGACGGGGCACTTACCCAGCCCCAAAGCTGGGAAAGCCTGTTTGTGTATGGCAAAACATTAGCATAAATGTGGATCCAGTAAGAAATTCCATGATCAGAACCATGAGTTCAAGACTGCTGAAAGTCACTGAGAACCTCAGGAAGAGGCTGAAATGGAAGCCAAGTGAAGGTCAAACTAAAGAGAAAGGAGCAGTGCCATTTCCCTCCTGATGAGAGCACCCAGAAAGAGCTGCTCTGTCCCTGGAATGATTCCCCTGCCCTGTTCCGTCAGGCCATCCCCAAGCAGGGCTGGCTGATCCCACAGGGTGCGACTGCCCTGGGCTGAAGATCACAGAGAGAGAGTCCTGGCAGGGCACCGTGCTCCTCAGCTGGACAGACCTGTGAGCTCTTACAGAGCCTCAGCAGGTTCTGGTCTGACACACGGCAGCGTGTCCCTGGAGATGGGGATCCAGGGAAACATCCTTTGCTCTGACATGGCCATTTGGACTGAGGTTGGGAAGAGCAGACCTTCTGCATTGCCATGGGCCCCTCTGCAGCAACACCGCAAAGCTCCAGAACACACAGGGACACCAGAAGCAATTATGCTGTGAGAATGTGGCACTCTCAGGAACTTCTGGGCCCTCTGGACAAGAGCTCAGACCAGGCATTGGCCTCTCCATGACTTTGCCTCCGAGATCCTCAGAATGATGAGAACTGGTGAGGCTGAGCTTCAGCAGGAGGGAGGTGTGAGCTGCAAGGTAGGAGAGCTCAGCTCAGCCCAGCTCTGATGAAGCAAAGGCAGGAGACACAACCCCAGCTGGAGTTCTGGGGGCAGTTTGGGCACCATAATAGAAAAAAGATCTAAACCTATTAAAGAGTCACCAGAAGAGGGCCATGAGAATGGTATAGGGTCTAAGAGGGGAAAAAAGCCAGTGAGGAGTGGCTGAAGTCACTTGGTTTGAAAAGAGGAGACTGAGGGGAGACTCACTGGGGGCTGCAGCTTCATCCCGAGGGGCAGCTCTGATCTCTGCTCTCTGTGACCAGGGACAGGACCCAGGGAACAGCTGGAGCTGGGCCAGGGCAGGGTCAGGCTGAGATCAGGGAAAGGTTCTTCCCCCAGAGGGTGCTGGGCACTGCCCAGGCTCCCCAGGGAATGGGCACGGCCCCGAGGCTGCCAGAGCTCCAGGAGCCTTTGGACACTGCTCTGAGGCACAGGGTGGGATTGTTGGGGTGTCTGTGCAGGGCCAGGGGTTGGACTCAAGATCCTTGTGTGTCCCTTCCAGCTCAGGATATTCCATGGTTTTATGATTCCAGATGCCTTCTGCCCAGACAGACCCTTCAATGCAGACACATCACCAGCCTGACCCTTGGCCCTTCAGCTCCTAAGGTGTCATAAGGAAATCTTTGCTCATGACCTCGCGGGGCTCAGCTCCAGATGCCCTGATGTCCTATCAGATGCCACCTCAAGGTCAAATTCCCCATGTTTGTGCCACCTGAAGATGGGAATCCCTCACCCAGGTTCAGCTGTGAGTGTACCCAAGGTTCCAGAATTGCTTCAATTAAGTGGTGTAGCACAAAATTATTTTTTCCCCAATATTTCTGAAGGAGGTGAAAATGCAGTTCAGAAGAAGATGCAGGTTTGTTGGCAGGGTCTGGAACCTTGGGAGCACATTGTCAGCTCAGCCAAGACTGGGATGTTTGGGACGGGAACAAACAACATTTTTGATGAAAAATTCTTAGGTTTTGAACCTTAACAAAATACAAATGAAAACATTAGTTAAAAACCCCACCATATTCATAACTAAAACAGGAACCCATCATTATGGACAGAGAATTGACCCATCTGTGCTGCATGTGACCAAGTGCACCAGAAGACATCAGGCTCCAAGAATGACTCTGGGTTTGGGAGGGACGTCATCACCTCGTGTCCCCTTTCTGAGGACAGGGAGGCCAAGGCTTTCCCGGAGGAGCTCCAGCCAGGAATGCCCTACCCAAAACAGGAGAGTGACGTGCCCTGCTTGGCTCCCAGCTGAGAGACACAGGAGGGGAGGGGAAAAGCAGGACCTGCACATTGCCCTGGGGACCTGGTGGGGTGGTGGCAGTGGTACCAAGGATTGAGAAGCCACCAGGTAAAACTGGGTGCAGAAGATGGTGAAACTGGGATTTCTGCAGCCTCTGCTCTGCACAACCGGCTGTGCACCCCTGCTGGGGAGGTGAGATGGGCAAAAGGGAGAAAACTCCTGCTTCTTCTGGAGAAATGTCCTCAAACCATCAGGACATCTGGAAGGATAGGAGGTGCAGCAGCCTCCCTCCTGTCCCCACGGCGGTGGTGGCCAGGACACTCACACCTGACTGTGCCGGGAGCTCCCCAGCAGCCCCTTTCCCTCGGGTGGGTGAAGGGAGCAGTCCCCATCCCAAGCAGCACACGGAGCTTTCCTGGCCAGCACCCTGCTCCAGGAGATGCTACCTCAGTAACTTTGCCCCCGTGTGATGGCCCCGATGCCCCAGGACGTTGGGTGTGTTTGGGGCAGGATGGTTGGGAAGCCCTGGGAGTGCCCCATCGCTGCTCTGCCTGGCAGCACCGGGGGCATTGCTGGGGGGGGATAAATATTTCGTGCTGGAGAGCTGCAGGTGGACGGCGGCGCTCGGCAGAAGCCGCAGCCCCTCACCTGCTCGGAGGCGAGGCAGGAGAGCGATCAAGGTGAAGGCGCCTTCACATCTCCCCGGCCTTGAACAGCAGATGAAAGGGGGCACTGGGAGCCAGGGATAACAAAAGGAGAGCAGGGAAAGTTCAGGTCAGGCAGGGATTTCTGGCTGGTGGGTTTTCCACTGAGAAATTCTCCCTGCCTCTTTCATGGTGATGAAGATCCTTTTAATTTTTTTTTCTTCCCCCTTTCTCCTCTCCTTCTTCTTTTTCTCTTTCGCCAGGCGGATAGCTGGGAGCCGCGGAGCATGTGATGCATCTTCCATATAGGGGCAGGAGCAAAGCAAGACCAACTGATGGACGCCCTAGGGCCAGACTTGCAGACAATATATAACCTACTGCATGATCTAAAACGCTTCCCACTTCCACAGAGCGAACATCAGGCAGAGCGGAGCCGCAGCGAGGGCAGAGGAGTCCTGCGTGCAGGTAAGTCCCCCTCGTCTCCTTCTCCAGGAGGGTGTCCCAGGGAGGGGGAAGGTGCGAGGGACCTGCTCTGTGCCCGGCTGCCGTGCAGGCAGGTGGGATGGGGCAGTTACTGCTGTGATCAGTGGGGATTTTTAAAGCCTTTTTGGTGCCAGCGGAGTTCAGGACGGTGGTGGAGAGAGTGGGAGATGGAATCTGGCAGAGCCCAGCCTCAGCCTCTGTCCCTGCAAACACGGACACCGTGAGTGGGAGAGCACCCCGGGCCAGCCGGCGATCCTTTACTCGCATTAATCGCTGTCGAGGTCCGCCTGGGCTGCGGGAAGCGCCTGGCTCCTGCCCGGCTGCTCTCCGGCATCTCCCGCCCATCCCCGTCCCATCCCACCCGGCCCCGCTGGGGGTCCCTTTGCCTTTGACAAAGCAGCGAAAGGAATCCTCAAACAACTTTAAAAATCACTTTTGCTCAGCTCGCCGCCTCCAGCGGCTGCCCGGCTGCCTTCACCTTCCTGCACCGGAATTTCCTTTGCAAGGGAAACTGTTCCCAGCTGGGACCGGAGGGGGGACGTGGGCTGGAGGCAACGGGGTGGCAAAACACAAACCAAAGTGTGCGGGAGAGGGTTTGTGCGGGTGTGGGGGGGTCCGTGCAGCCCAGCTGCTGCGGCGTCCCTGTACCACACACCCGGCCCCACAGAGGGGGACCAGGCTCCGTGCCGGGGATGGTTTGTGTCCTGCTGAATGCAAAATCATCCTAGCAACAGCTCCGCACTCCGTGGGGCCTCGCCGGGGTCATGGCAGGGAGCGGGGTGTTGGCTTTGGGGTATCGACTGAGCCCGGTGGTGATGATGCGGGGGTTGAGGAGCCCTGGCTGTGTCTGGGGCTGGGGAACCTCCAGGAGCTGCCGGACTCTTGGAGAAGCCCTGGTATGCACTGCGGCAGTCCCAGGTGAAAGGGACTCTGTAATTGTAATCGGGATAAAGATGGACAAAATCATTAAAATGAATGTTTTGGGGCATTTGGGCTTATACACCCCCAGCAAGTGCACAGATGATAAAACTGCTCTGTGGGTGCAAGGCTGAGGATGCTCCCTTGCTCTGTGCCTCAGTTTCCCCATCTGTGCACTTCCCTTGCCTGGTTCCTGCCGGTCAGCCCCGTGCAGGGGCAGCGCTCGGTGCAGTGCCCCAGTGCACGTAGGAGGGGTCAGCCCAGGGGAGCATCAGAACCCAGGCACTGGGCGTAATTCCGATTGTGCTTAGATAAGGGCGCTCAGAGAACCTGTGACGGGCAGAGGCACCCCTGTGAGCAGAGCCAGCCCTGCGGCTGCCACGGCTGCGAGGGGCACGGCCGTGTCCCCGCCACCCACACTGGGACAGGGGTCACCCCGGCAGCACCCTGCACCCTGCTCTGGGCACGGAGGCTGCAGGGATGGCTGGAGATGCCCATCCTGAAGGCAATGGAGTGATCAAGTTGGGTCACGGGCCCAGGGTCTGCCACGCGGGGCCAGGGATGTGCTGGGGGTGTGCAGGGAGTCGAGGGTCTGTGCCGGGCGCCCTGCGCGGGGTCGGGGGTTTGGGCCGAGCTCTCTCTCTGCTGCCATGAGCTTTCCTGGGTGAGGGGTGGAAATCGGAGGGCTCTCAGTAGCTCAGCATTGCCAGGATCAGGCAGCACAGGAAGGACTGGCAGCGGCTCGGGGAGTCCCAGCCCTTGGCTCAGACCACAGCGGGCGAGAGGAGAGAACACCTCATCCCCTTGGCTCTGGACCTTCGAAAATCCTTCCTGCTGGCAAATGCTCTCAGATTTCTGCACTGAAATGAGGACAGTGCAACCCCTTGCCAGCTTTTTTGAGCCCCCTTGGTTGTGTTCACACCCCAAAATCCCAGCTGTGAGCAGGGCACAGGAACCGAGCGTGGCAGGAACTGAGCAAAATCTCAGCTAAATCAGGCCAAGCTGGTACTGCTGGGTGCCCCATCCTGGTGCCAGTGGTAAAGCAGGAGCTCCCCAATGCCATACACTAGTGCCCAGCCAGAGGGAGAAGCAAAGACACGAGGGGTTTTTTCTCCTCGCGGGGTAAGACAATCCCTTTCTCCCACCGCTTTTCTCCTCACTGTTTTTCTCCTCTCCCACCCTTCCCAAATCTCAAATTTTGGACAAATATCAGGGCACTTTCAGCCAAGGTGATGCTTAAAATCAGCCCTTCTGCTTCTCCCAGGCTCCAGACAGGTTCTGGCTAGCAGTGCTGGGTTTGGTGGAGGAGACATCAATAGCGTGAAGCATCCACTCCAGCGCCACTGCTTGATGTTCCTATCTCGATGAGCACCATCTGGAGAAGGTTTTGCCCCTGCAGTGCCTTACCCTGATCCAGGGATTGTATCCTGGGTTTCTCAGTGACATGGCTGCGAGGGCACTGCCTGTAGGAACCACCAGCCCTGCTGGGAGCCCTGCCGGGACCAGACCAAGCACAGCTCCTAAGCTGAGAGCAGGACTTGTGTCCCTCCTCTCCTGCCAGCACCAGCTCTTGCTGGACCTGGAGATGCCTCAGCTTGCTCTTTGTGGTCTGGGAGGTGGGCTGGGTTACCCACCTTCGTGCTTGGTTGCCTGCCTTGGAGCCCACCCTCATACTTGGGCTTTGTCCGTGTTTGCATCAGGCTCAGGATCGTTATTATTTGCAATTATTATAATTATTTCTGATTAGAGTGGTACAGAGGTGTGGGGCTGGCAGGAGGGTGGATGGGCACAGGGGGCAGAGCTGTTGCTGTTCCAGAGATCCTCCTTATGGTCCTGCAGAGCCTGGGAGGAGAATCCTTTGGGTCCGGGGGAAAAGGGACCGACCCCATTTCTGACACGCCGTACGGCAGGGAGCGAGCTGCGAGCCTGGCTGGAGGGAGCCGCGCGCAGAGCAGGGATTGCGGAGGATCCCATCGCTCTGCGGGATCCAGGGCGGCTTCCTGGGCACAACATCAGGCGCCCCATCCCAAACCCGGGCAGGCACCGACCCTGACACGGGGAACACTGGGATGGGCTGGCAGAGGCATCTGATCGCTGCAGCACGGGCTCCTCTCCGGGGTCCAGGGAGGTTTCCTGGGCACAACATCAGGCGCCCCATCCCAAACCCGGGGCAGGCACCGAGCCCGGCACCGGCAGCGCCGGGAAGGGCTGGCAGAGGCAGCGGGGCTGGCACAGCTGTGTGGCTTTCAGAGATACTTGATCGATAGCTCCTTCCTCCCGCTCCCCCGCTCCCCCAATCCCCACATGCATTTTTCATGCTAACCCCTCCTGGGCAAAGGCTGTCTGCGCAGGAAAAGAAACAGAAAAAACCACAAAACACAACAAACCGCAACCAAAATCTACGTTTGTTTCTCTGGTCCCCGGAGATTGTTGTAGTTTAAGGGCCAATCTATAGATTCAGGGCTGGGAATATCTTTGCTCCATGAACAAAGAGGGATGAAAAAGCTCCCCGGGGCTTTTCTCAACCTTCTTCAGGTTGGCCCAGAGCTGGAAAGGCTCTGTACAGTGAGGGGTCTAATGATGCAACACTACCTGGGCAAACTGGGGAGGCTGGAAAGGGGAGCTGGGCTCCTCTGCAGCCCTTTCTGGGGTCCCAGCCCTCCCAGGATACGCTGGCATGCAGTGAGTAGTGACGGGGGTCCCTCCCTGGGGTACAAAGCGTCTCCAGGGCTCCTTGTGCGGCTGAAAGTCAACCCACGCATGCAGAGCGGGGTCCAGGGTGATCCCAGGCCACAGTGGCTGGGAAGGCTGCTGGATCCCTGGATCCTGCCTGGCTCCCACGAAGAGCTCAGATGAAGGTTTGGGTATTTCTCAGAGCCAGGAATAAACCTGCAGGGTTTGAGCAGAGGGCAGTTTTGAGGGTGAATCCCCTTTTTCGGTCTCCTGCTGTCAGTGAGGGGCGTTCCCTTTTTGCTCCCCACTTTTGGGTGGCAGCAGGAAGAGCCGGGAGCACCGCACAGCCCGTGTTTCTCCGGTGCTGGAATGCTCCCGTCGCTCTCCTTCCCATCAGCGGCGCCCGCCCAGCCTGCGCAGGGAAGCTGAGAGCTGAGCGTGAGTCTGTGCAGAAGGACCGACCCTGGTGAGGTTCCCGGGATCCCTGCAGACCCACACTCCCCGCTGCATCCCTGGCACCCCACTCCAGGCCCAGCTCCGACTGCTGCAGCCCCGTTACCTCGGGAGCGCGTCGGTGCCTGTGACACCGGGGCCAGACCCACCTCCTCCGGGTTTGCAGCAAGGTGATTCCAGCAGCATCCCAAAATTCCCATTATTTCCCCGTGAAGCCGATGGCACACGGCTCCCCCCGCCCTGCAGCGGTTTCTCTGCTCCGTGAAGAGCCCGGGCGGCGTGGGCAGCGTGCGGGCAGGCACAGAGCATCCTCCCCGCAGCGCTCCCACCGCCCCCGGGACCGGGCGCCGGGGACGCGGCCGCACCGAGACGGCGTGTCCGGGGTCCAGCGCACGGGAGCGCTTCCCGTCTGACGGCGAAAGGGCACGGGCCAGAAATAGAAGGGGGAGGAGGACGCCGTGACCTTTCCAGCAGCCGGTGACGAATAAAACTTTCCGGCTACCTGTAGGAAGGCGCAGGGCAGGCTCCGTTATCGGCTCATCAAAGGACGATGTCCCCCGTGAGCAGGACAGCCACAGCCACGGCGCCCGGGGGGATTCCTGCGATGAGCCTGCCGGTGCCTGGCTCCAGCGGGTGCAGCGCTCCACACTCGCGGTGGGCTCCGGCCGCGGCCGGGAGCTCTCAGGGTGCTCCCGGAGCTGAGCAGGGAGGGAGGACAGGATGGCGGCTGCCACCAGCGCGGGCAGGAGGGCACAGACATCGCTCTGCCAACAGGCTCCCGGGGGTCCTTTGGCTGCTCCCCTTGGGACACCCTTGGACAGGAGGGGATGGGATGTCCCCATGCTCAGCCATGTGCTCAGTGCAAGGGGGTCCCGGTTCAAGACACCCCAAAGACCCACCCGGGATCCACCTCTGCGTCCATGCACCATACACTCAGAGGCAGCAGGGATGCTGCAGCCAACCGGGGCGGCCGGGGTGCACACTGTGCCGACTAAAGGGCTCAGGAATGTCCCCGCAAGCCCCACGGCAGCAGACCCCAGGAGGAACCTGCGGGGGGGCTGCCCCCATCCCCTCCTTTTCCCCCTCTGAGTGCAGTGGCATCCACCCGGACGCAGCGAGGCAGCCGTGCTGCCCCCACCCCAGTTGTCCCCCTGCTCGCTGACCCGGGCGGGGGGATGGCAGCCGGCTCCCCCCGGCCCCCCCCTCGCAGATGGCGTGGGCAGCCAGCACAGGTGGCCCTGCGCCACGGCAGATTGGGGCCGGCTGCCTGCGGAGTGCCCGGGAAGGGCTCTGTCCCTGCCACGCTTCGGGGGCGAGAGCCGAGCCAGGGCGCCCTCATGGCACAGGGGGTGCGGAGCCGAGGGGTCCCCGCAATGCTGTGCCCAGTGCTGGACCCAGCGCTTCAGCACTGACACCAGAGCCCTGAAAAATAATAAATCGAGGGCATGGACGGGTGACAGGGAGCTGGTGGGTCAAGTGTGAGTGGGGGCACAGGGTCTCCTCTCTTGGCCCCAAAGAGATGAGCTGGCCCACAGCATCGGGAGGTTTTGGAAGGGTCCGATTTTACGGAATTGCATTAAACAATGCTATGCAGGGACAGCCCAACGCAGATGTCTGGACCGGATCCAGTATCTTGTGGGGAGATTTTCAGGGTACAGCTTCCCACAGTCCTTGCAGCCAGGGCAAATACCTGGTGGGTGCCAGACACCCCAACTGGATGGTCTGGGACCACTGCTAGGAGAAAAGGACCTGCAAGGGGAGAAAGGAAGCACCCAAGCTCCAACTCACCCCCACGTGGGGCTTCTGTCTCTCTCCACGGGTGATGGTGCTCAGCCCACACAGGGCACGAGCTCCAGGGTGGGCACGACCTGGTATCGGCTCCAGGGTGGGCACAGGGTGGGGATGATTGTGGGACTGTCCCAGCTCGAGGGGACCCATCCCGTGGCGTAGAGGGGGATCTTGTGCTGGAGATGTGGTGCAGGAGCTGTCAGGGCAAGGGTGGTGACTGGAGCAGGTAAATCATTAATGCCGGAGAAAACCAGGCTGGCACCCTGCCCATCACTCGTCGATAGGACAAGTTGATGTTGGAAGGGGAATTTTCACATATAACCTTCCCCTCCCTTCTCTGCGTCCCCTCCGGGGGCAGAGGGCTGGAGCAAGGAGCCAGCCCGGAGCCACGCACGCACCCAGCCCCAAACCAGCCTCTTGCCGAGCACGTTCTCTTCCAGCCCAGCTGGTTTTGCTCCCAGCCTGCTCCGTCTGTGCACATTAAAGCTTTTTCTAGGTCTGAACTGCTTTTGGCAAGCCAGGCTCCTGTTGGTCCCCACCACCCTCCCCATGGCTGCTCCCCCCGATCCGCTCCCCGTCTGGCTCCCGCTCCCCCTCCCCGGTCGAAGCCCTGCCAGGGACACGGCAAATCAGCGCGAAGCCTGCGGGGCAAATCGGTACAAATGAGACCAAGCAAGAGGGTGGGGAGGGACGGCGAGGGGGGGCGATCACTCCTGGGTTGGCGCTTCTGTTCCCGAGTTTGATGTTTCCTGCAAACAACCCTGTAAATGCTCAGGAGTGGCTTCGGACATCACCTGCCCCCCGCCTCGGCGGGGTTTGGGGACGCTGGGTCCCGGAGAGGGGGGACAGCCCTCGCCCCGCTCCCACAGCCTCCCCGCAGCCTCCCGGCCCTGAGCAGGGACCCAGCCGGGACGGGGGCCGAGCTGTAAGTCCTGACATTTCAATCTGTTTTGGGGACGGATGGGGTGGGTGGAGGGTGGAAGGTGCTGGAGGCAGCAGAGGGACTCACCGCGGGTCTGGGCAGGGAACAAAACCCACCAAGGACCTGGAGCGGAAAACGTCCCCCTGGTGAAAGCTGCCTGCTCCTGCCAGTTTTGCACTCTCCCAAATAAATTCCCCGGCATCTGGCGGTGCCAAGGGAAGCCCTGTGCCACGCCACAGGCAGGGCTGTGCCGGGAGCAGCAGCCGGTACCCGGAGCGGGGATGTGCAAACCCGCTGGGAGCAGGGAGGCGGCTGTTCCCGAGTGATGCTCTTTGATCCCGCTCTCCGCTCTCTCCGCAAGCCGTGTAACTCCCGATTATTAAAGGCGCTCGGCACGGGGAGGTCATATGGGGCCTTTCTGCTTGGGTTGCTCTCCTAATGACACGTCCGACTGCCTTCACCGGGGATCTGCTCACTCGAGTCCCTGAAAATAGAAAGTTTGTGGAGGATTTTGGAGGCTTTCCCCGTGACCGTGCGGTGGTTACAGCGGTCTGGTTTCCCCGCTGAAAAATGAAAGGATACATCGGGAAAAGGGAACCAGCCTGGGAGGACACAGAGGGCAGGTTAATTTTAACGTGTTTACCTCTCTGCGTTTGTATAATAATCAGAAAGATCAATGGCTTTCTGCAGGTTTGGAGATGTGATGAGTATTTGCGATTGTGGAAAAATAAAAACCAGGGGAAGGGGGAAATTTAACAGTAAGGCAGTATTATCCTTGTTATCCGTTTTTTTTCCCTCTAAATCCGTCTTAAAGGAAGTGAAAACTAAACTGAGCTGTTGAATTGCCAGAGGAGGTGAGTTACTGAGACGCTTAATGGTGTCGACTAGGAATATACTCCCTCACGCCAGGGAATGTGTGTTTGTAGGGATTTTGGCAATTAAATCAAATGCTCACATAACAAGGAGCAGTTCACAGCAGTCAGGGGCTTCTTAAAAAAAGGTAAGGAAATCAGGTCAGTGAGGCCCAGCTGTGCATCAGGGTGGTGCCAAACCCTGGGACGGGCACAGGGAGAAGTTTTTGGCACCCACTGCCCTGCTCTCACTCCTCCTCCATGGCGAGGATTTGGGCTCCCCTCTGTGAAAACCTGCGACAGGAGGATGTGGAGGTGTCACCCCTCGTTCCCTTAGATCTTCTCACCCTTTCCTGGAGATCCCAAAGAATTTCAGAGCGCTGCCCCACCCAGAGGCACTGGGGGGACGCCGGTTTGAAGGGGGGGTGCAGAGAGACCCCCTTCCTGCACAGGCATCTCGGGGACTGTCACAGCGGCTGCTGCCGGCACCGTGCGGGCACCCGGCTCCCGCAGGGATGCGGCTGCACTGCAATTCCAGCCATTCCTCCTCGTCCTGCGGCACGGCACAGGTTAACGAGCTGCATTCCCGCTTCCTGCACCAGCTAATAACATCCCTGCCGCCTCCCGGTGGCTTTGCCTCGGGCCCTTGTTACTCCTCCTGGTCATCCCTTGGCCAGTACAGACCTCGCTGGGCAATTCGGTGGCCGAGTGCTACCCGCCCGCTCGGCGTCCCTGCCTCCGCTTACAGCAACATCCCTCGGCTCCCGTCCCCACGCTGCAGCCCAGGCACTGCCCACGGCGCGGGGCCGGGGGCTGAGCAGCTCAGCACATTTTTGGGGTGCAATGGAGATGGAAAGGATCCCAGGGCAGGATCCCAGCAGGCAGCATCACCCTTGGTCTGCATTAAAAGCCCAACCAAACACTGTCACCAAGTACCAGGCAGGAGGCAGAGAGGTGCCTGCTGCCCACGGGTCAGCCCACAGCACTGCAGAGGTTCCTGCCCAAGAATAAATAAGTATTTCGAGACTAAAAACGTGTTTTGCAGAGAAATCTACCTGCAAAGAGGCTGCAAAGAGGTGTGATGTGCCCAGGGTGTGACGTGCTGCCTGGGTGTGCTCCAGAGCAGCCTCCTCCCTCCTCTCTGCTGGGAGCCGGGTATCCCCCAGGAACAACCCCAGTTCCTTTCCTGAAGGGTTTATGGGTGTCCTCGTGTGCTGGCCCTGAGCCAGGATTTCCCATCCCTGTGAGAAAGCTTCTGCCTGGCAGAGCTCCTCCACATTCCCTGGAGTCCATCCCAACCAGCTTTTCTGCTCTGCAATTTCCCTGCTGTTCCCAAGCTCTCCCAGCCACCATTGGACCATTTCCCCTTTAGGTTTTTATTTAGCCAGTGGAATTGTTTGTGCTCCCCCAAGGATGGGGAGGGAGAAGCAGGGGATGTTCCTACTTAGGACCATTTTGAAATGGGTTTTACAGTGGGCTGGATTTCATGGATGTGGTCACGAAACTGCACTGATGTCGCTGCCAGATGAGCACATCAAGCCCCCCTCCCCAGTTTATTTTATTGGCTTTAACCTTAAACACACCTAATCCTTTGCAGGTGGCAGTCCCTTGGTGGCTGGTTAGACCTTGCCATGATTTAGAGGGCTCCATCCTAAAATTGCTGGCTGGAGGCAGTGCTGGGAGCTGGCAGGCAGGAGCAGGGATGAGCCCATGTCCTCCTGGGTGGGGCCCAGCATTGCAACAGCCCCCCTTTCCTAGGGGTGGTTGAAATCATGGCCCCATCTTGGCCATGTTTTGGCTAGAAAGAGACCTGTCCTGTAACTTGGGGGAGGGGGGATATTTGGGGATTACCCTGGAAGAACAACATCCCAGCCAAGAAGAAGAAGGGGTGTACTGTGCATGCAGCAAGGTCTGTTCCCTGTGACCTGTGGTCCCTTTCCTGCCCTCCCCTGCCCACCTGAGCTGGCAGGAGAGTCCGGCAGGAGGGAGGCACTGACTGAGGGTGTCTGCTGGCAGGTCTGCATGCGGAGGGTGTTCTGAGGAGAGCTCTTTGGCTACGTGGGATGATCCCAAATGAGGGCTGGGTGGCTGCCACCAGCAATGCTCTTCTTTGCAAGCCCCTAGGGACACTGACCCAAGTCAGAAAGTCCCAAGAGGGCCAGCTGTGGGACAGCCAAGCGATCCATGGGCACTGCTAGCTCCATCCCAGCCTCTGCTGAGATGTGCAGAGGTCCCTGCAGGGACACAGCGGCCCCTGGCCCTGCAGCACACAGGGCTCAGATCCATCAGGGAGCACCAGAGACCCATCTTGGTCTCTGAGATGGCTGTGAGCCCTCCTTAAAGTCCTTTCCATCTTCAAGGATGGCAAGAAGATGCCAGGGTGAATTTACTGGGGGCAAATCTTGCCAGAGCAGCACAACTGGCCACTGTGAGGAGAGGACTGGCTGCCGGAACAGGGGAGGGAGAGAAAGGGATCCTGTTTAAGTGACCTTAGCTTGGCCCCTGACATGGTCTGCTGCAGTGTCCTCATGGCCAAACTGGAAATGTAAAGACAAGGTGGGTCAAAAACTGGCTGGACTGCCAGGCTCAATGGGCTGTGCAAGGTGCAGCTCCCAGCTGGAGAAAGGGAATGGAAAGGGAATCCCACATCTGGGATGCAGTAACCCCTGCAGCAGGGCATGTCCTGGCAAATGGGCTAAAAAGCAGCTTTGCAGGAAAGGAGCCACATCCAAGACACAAACAGAGCCAGAATCTTGACTGCCAGGAGTTGGACCGAGAGAGGAGAGGATGGGAAAGGCTCCGAAGATAGCAGGAGACAGGGAAGGGTGAGGGAAATGCTTGGGATGTCCTTGTGTGAAGCCCTTCTCCTGTAGCAAAGGATAAGTGAGGACACAGCAAGGGACACATCCAGGAGCAGGAGAGGGCTGGGCTGCAAGGCAGGAGGGGGGCAGGCAGAGGAGGGGTGAAGACTCCCTGTCCTGTCCCCAGAGGATATCGGGTGGATTTGAACTGCAAGAAGGTGCATTTTCTGGTGGGAAGATGGAGGGTGATTTGGTGGAGCAGGACACCTGAGCAGCACAAACAAGAGCAGCAGGTGGGAGAGAGCTTGGGATGTGAGCAAGGCTGTATCAATATGGGAACCTTTGGCTACATTTGGTGTGTCTTAGGAGACACAAGAAGAGCTGGGCTCTGCCAAGCCAGGAAATGCAAAGCAGAGAAAATCTCCTTCCTTTCTTATCATTCAGGGCATTTACGGACTGTGAACTGCCCAAGGATAAAAGTGAAGAGGAGGAGAACATTTCTAGTATGAGGAACTGGGCTCTAGAAGTTTGGGGAGCCTCAGGGAGCCTTCGGGTTGGTCAAGGGGTGACTAAATGCACCTCCTTGTATGACAGAGCTCATTGCTTTGCAGGGGAGGTGGCAGAGGAGGTGGAATCTTGTCCATATCCAGACTGGGGATCTGTGCTCATGTGGGCAGGGAGATGATCTAACCTCTGTGTCCACACTGAGGACACTCATGTGGCTTGCTCTGTGCTGGGTGGGAGAAGTGGATTGCGGTAATCAGAGCAGAGCTGAGCCCCACATTGCCCTTCTTGGACTGCTGCTGGTGTGCCACAGCGTACAGAGGGGACAGGTGCCAGTGACCAGAAAGGGCTTCTGGAGATTGCCACCACCCCCAGAGGTCCTCCAGACAGAAGGCTGAAAAGGAACCTCCCAGTGCAGGTGGTGGTGGGCAGTGGGATCCATCCTCGGCTGTGGCAGCAGCAGGAGAAGGAGAACCTTGTAAGTGGGGAAAGGAACTTCAGAGGTCATAGAAACTGGAAGAAGCTATGGAATTTTTTTCTGGAAACAGAAAAGTCCTGCTCATTGCAGGCATGACACAGACTTTAGCACAAAGGATGGCTGGACCTACATTCCTCTTCCAGCTGCACACACTTCTTAAGCCCCCAAGTTCTCTCCAGCTGTCCACCCTCTTCCCATGCTCACCACGCCAGCCTGGACACCACCTCCTCTGCACATCCCTGGGTGCCAACCACACTGTCGATCCTCCTGAGTGGCACAGACACCTTCCCCTCCATCCAGCTGCACATTTTCATTTGGAGACTGATGATGTCTTCACAAATTTGGAGATCATTTTGCCATTGAGCTGCTGACTCCGTGGCTGGGAGCCTGTGGTCTCCTGAGGCTCCATTAGCAGGTGGAGTGGAGGTGGAGGAAGATGTAGGAAGCTCCCACAGTGGGGCCGAGGCAGAAGCTTTGCGGGTGGTTGATATAATGTGGAGAGACAGTCTTACATCTCCTCACCAGGACCTGCCTCTTCCCCCGAAGGGCTCGCAGCAGGAAAGGCTGGGGGAGGAAAGCCTTTTGCGGTGGAGGACCCTCACGTCTCTGGAGAGTGGCCTGGAGGCTGTGACGGCCTGATCTCATCTCTCAAGGAGCTGTGAGTTGTGCTGTGAGTGTCACAGGCAGACGATGATGACTCCAGCCCATTGCCGCTTGGTTGAATGCTTTTCACGGGGTGTTGGGGTTGCCACAGGGAGCCTTCAGGCCAACTTTTTGTGGGTGGAGGCTAGAGGAGAGGTCAGAGACATAGAAACACTTCTTGAGCAAGTACACAAATGGGAGAAGATTTGACCCAAAATGAGGGAAAACTTTTCATGCGGAGGTGCTGTGACTCCAGCACATGGCAGGGATTAAGTTCATCATCTGGCTGAAGGACACCCCAAGGCCGGGCAGGAGATGTCAGACAACCTGCACATCCAAAGGCAGCAGTGCTCACAAAGATGGACCCACCCCATGGCTGGGCTGGGTGTTGGGTCTCACCAAAATCCACCTGTGAAGAGAGCTAAGCTTCCCCAACCAGAAACTCCAGATCCCTCCCTTTCCCTCCAAAGGCTGGAAACCCAAAGGCTGGGAATCCAAATGCTGTCGGATTTGTAGACCATGGCTCTGACTTGGTGTTGCCCCTGGGAAGCACGTGGTTTGGTGAGCCCACCTATGGAGACATGGAAGTGGTGATGAAGAACCCTCCGAGCAGCAGAGGCACTCTGAGCTACAGGACGTGGGTCACAGCCTCTGGCCTTGCACACAAAGCCATCGTGGGTGGGCAGACATGGAAAGATTGGCTGTTTGGAGGAGACAGGAAACCCCAGCTCTTCTGAAGATGTGGTTTTCGGAAGAGAATAGATTTTGGTGCAACAATTGAGATCGAGCTGGAGGAAGGCATAGCTCGAGGTGAGAATAGTTTCAAAGCTGCTGATGTAGGGACCCAGAGGCAGAGGTGGTGGGATGGCCTCACACACTCCCACAGCGGCTGTACGGGGTGAGGCTGGGGAGGTGCAGAGCTCCCAGTCCCACCAGCCACGCTTCCCTCCTCTTGCCGAGTGCCTGCTGCTTTGCCATGGCCAATTGCCTTCATCCCGGCTCCGATAAACGCTTAAAAGCTCAAATCACACAACCCCAGGCTATGAAAACGAAAAGGGACCCGATAGCCGCTAATAGCCGAGCAGCCCCTGCGGCAAAAGCGTGTAGTGTAGGGAAAGTGGTTTGCATTGATCAGTGGCTCCCGCCCCACTCGCTCCCCTCCCGCGCCGCTGCCCGGCTGCTTCAGCCACGGCGCTGGGGAAAACGGGATAAAACCCCACGGGAACGTCCAGAAAGGCGGAGTCCGGGTAACGGCAGGAGCAGGATGGTTTGTGGGGTTGGTGTGAGATACCATCAAAGAGCCATCCTCCTGCTCCACACTGTCCTGTCCTGGCACAGTCACCAGGGCAACACATCCCTGGATGACAAACAGCAATGCCGGGGCCACACAGACTGGAGTGATGCTGAGCCCTGGGAAATGAGGGGCCTGGACAGCCCGGAAGGAAGCAACTGGTGGATGTAGGAGCAGGGAAGAGTTGTCCCTGTGGTTGGTGCTGGGTGTGCAGGGCACCACCAATGAAATCCCACCTGTAGAGGGTAGGACCAGCTTGTAAGAGACCATAGGAATCTTCAGCTGCAGGACGAGGTGCAAGGCAGGAGGTTCATCACAACAACATTGAGTGGAGAAGAACTTCAGTGCCTTTCTTGAGCCCATTCCTCCATGCCACGTCCTACAGCCATCTGGGAAAGCTTGAGGGCAGCCAATTTCCATGGGAGCGTTGCAGCTCCCTGGCAGCCTCCCAGTCAGCACTGGAGCACTTGGAGGTCAGCAGCAAAGAAAGGACATCGGTTTGAGAGATGGGGTCTTTGTTCCAGCCAGAAACGCTCTTGGGAGTCTGCAAAAGCAGATCAGGGCAAGTTCACATGCCCACCTACAGATGGAGAGGGTTTGTATTGGTACAGGAAACCCACTGGACTGAGCCCCTTCCTGCAAGTGGCTGCCACACACCAGGAGCGGGCTCAGGGAAGGGGATGGGATCTAGAAGGGTTTGGCCCCGTGTCCAGCTTCAGCCTGGAAAGGAGATGGTGAAGCAGGGGTGTGGTGGTGAACCGTGTGTCTGGAGGGTGGACAGGGACTGTGGTTGCTGCTTCTACCAGTCAAAGAACTGGGGGGCATCAAATGAGACTTGTGGGGACAAGCTGGAGGATGAAGCTCTGGGTGGTGTGCCAAGAACTCCCTGCTGCTGCAGGGGCTGAACATTTCCCCAGCTTCCAGAGAAGCTCCTACAGATTGAAAGTGGGGACATGCATTCTGTGTGCTGCATTCGGTGGCACCCGTTCTGCTGGGATGGCTGATGGGTTAGGAAATTTGGAGCAGTACCATAGATGCTTGTCTTACGTCCTGGAAATCGAGTTTTGGCTGTTATTAGAGACATGAGCTAGATGGAAAACCGAGGTGCTGTAGCTCAGCTGCCCCAATGGTTGTGTGTCCTTCCCTGCATCCCTGTGCCTGGAGACCAGGCTGGGATTTTTTAAGTACTGGAGCACCAGGGACTGCAGATCTCTTCCCTGGGCATCTCTCTCTTCTTCCTTCCCTTTGTCTCTCCCTCTCTTTCTTCTCCCCTTGCCACTCGGCTCCCTCCATCAGAGCGTGCCCCTCTCCCCTCGGCAGTCCCGGGGAGGAGAGCGGGGACGCTGCAATTCCCAGGCACAGGTGCACGGTCCCCGCCGCGCGCTGCCCCCAGGCACGGCCCCCGCCGCCGCAGCTGACAGCCCACTGGAAATAATGTGTTGTGGCAGAGAGAGACTCAGCAGACCACGAAGATCTGCTGGTGCGGGAACTGCTCAGCAACCAGGAGCCACAACGCCTGTCTCCCGGCTCCGCAGGGCCTGAGCCGGCTCTGGGGATGCCTCCGCTCTGCCGGAGCCTGCCCGGCTCACACGCAGGGCACTTCCCCACTCTCTCCCATTCTTTCTCTTTGCTCTTTCCTCTTGTCCTCCCTTGCCGCTCCTCTCCGCAGCGTTAAGGATGTGGAAGCAGCCAAGCCGCCTGTCCCTGCACGGGACATCTCTCTGCCATCCTCTGCACCACCGGGCACAGGAGGGGAACAAACGGCTCTCGCAGCAGCCTTGGAGGAGGAGGATCAGGTGTGCAGGAATGGAACAACCAGTTCCAGTCTTCCAGCAAAGATTTAATCTGCCTCTGGCATATAAACAGCAAATGTTTGTTCAACTGACCTGCAAACAGGCGACGTGCATCGCAGCGGGGCCGAGGCGCCCAGCTCCCCGCTTGGCCACTCTTGGTTTCTTGCCCTCTAGCAGAGTGACACGGGGCAGCGGACCAGGGACAAGCAGGTCCGGGATGCTCGGGGCACCCCAGGCTCGGTGGCTGGAGCCAGGGAGTGATGCTCGGAGGGGCACCATCCTGCCCAGCTGCCGCTGCATCCCTTCTGCTCCCGCGGGCAGCGCAGCGTGTGCGGAGCTCTCGCGGCTCCCAGGCGTGACGCGCACACAGCGCGGCTCGGGGCTGCAGGACGAGCGTGTCCCCGCGGGCAGGCGGGCGGGCTGCGAGCGCTGAGGTGAACCTGCAGGCGGGAGGCCCCGGGCTCTGCCAGCACATCCCGCTGCGATGGGAGAAATCAGCCTGGGCTGCTGCAGGTCAGGGCTGCACCCCGGGGTTCCCCTCCACGCCCCAGGGGACGCGGGTTCGTTACAAGGGGACGTTTTTGCCTATTTTCTGCATGAGCACATCTTAGTGGCAGGGTCGACTCCCAGCTCAGCCCACAATGTGGGCATGCAGGGGGTTGTCCCCCAGCCCTGCCTGCAGCTCAGCCTGCCCCTGGGAAAGCCACAGCACGGCTCATTCTCTGTCCCCATGGCAGGTGGGAGATACTCTGCTGTTTGATGTCAAACGTCAGAAAGGAATTTGAAAGGGTTCTATGTAGGTAATTCTATCACACAAACGCTCTCACCGTGCTCCCAGGGGAAGGGGATGCCCCTGGTGTCCGTGGTGAGGACAGTGGGTACCGGAGCATGGGAGCATCCTTCAGAGACACACAGCCACTGCCTGGGCACGGGGCTGGAGGGACTGTTCCCAGGGCCACTGGTGTTGCAGGCTGCAGCCAGAGCATCCCTGTGTACCTGGGGCAAGATGATCAGGGGAAAAAGCACGGGGCCGTGGGGCTGCGGGGTGAGAGGTCAGCCCCAAGGGTGTGGGCTCACCGAGGGGAGCAGCAGGAATGCCACCCAGCCGTGGGAGGTGGGCACTATCACCGGGCCACGTGGCAATCCATCTTCTGGTGTGGTGCTGCTGCAGGAGCCCCTTCCCTGCCCATCTCACTCCGATCCCAGTCCCTTGGCACTGCTGTGCCGATCCCCCTGCCCTGGGAGCTGCAATGCTCCCCCCAGCCCCACAGGTTCTGCACCAGGTGCAGAAGGATGTGGGCTATGGCTGGGCACACTCCAGGCTGCTGGGGAGCAGGGCCTGTTGCAGGGGCTGTCAGGTTCTTGAGCCACCGCCTGCACCTGCCCCCAGGCAACTCCTTGTCCCAGCTGCCCAAAGCTTCAGAGACACACGCCATTTCCCTTCCGATCCTCCAAATCTTGTCTCCTTCTTCCCAGAAGCCAGGGAGCAGATTTTTTCCCCAAATGGCTCCAGCTGCCACATTGGTGCCAATCTGGAGCTGCTTCTGGCCTTCTCCTTTCTGGGCTCTGCATTCCCACACCAGCCTGGCTGCAGGGTCTCTAGGGCAGAGCTCTGCCCTGGGACCTGATGCATGGGGGACGGGTGTGGCCCCTGAGAAATGAGCCCCAGACACACAGAATGAGCCCTCAAATTCACTGCTCTCCCCAGGAGAAGCTGGGAGGTCCCTCCAGAGCAAAGCAGTGTCTGGAGGGGTGACATAGGTGTTTGCATCGGTGTTGGGTTCCCCGTGGCTGCTTGGCCATCTGTGAAGGAGCCCAATTCCATGACCGTGGAGCCTGTGCAGGTCTGGCTTCTCTGGGAGATGAGGAGTGGGGGGGCTGTGCCCCCTGCCCACTCTCAGAGCTGGTGAGGGCCAGGCTGTGGGACAGGCATGACACTGCTGTCCCCAGGGAGGTTGTGGTGGGGGGCAGCTCAGTGTCAGGGTCCTGAGGGGAATATTGCCTGGACATTTTGATCTTGGCACCACCTGGAAGTGGGGGAGGTGTAGTTTAGCCTGGATCGGTTTTCCAGGCCGGATTATCCCTGTTCTGTCACGGGACAGTGTCAATCCCACCGGCCAGGGAGGCAGGACTGTTTTCCAGCAGTAGCAGCAGGTTACAGGCAGTCAGTCTCCAGCCTCTCCCACCCAGTCCATCCATCCCACTGCCCTCTCTGCAGCTGGATCACACATTCCCGTGCAGGGTTGCAGGTACCTGAACTTAGCCCAGCTCTGCAGCACCTTTTGTGCCAGAGCTTTGGAACACCTCGGTCAGCTCTGGCACTGCAGTACCCCAGGAGATGGCAAAGCCAAATGAGTCCGTGCCCAGCTTGATAGTGGGGCTGCTGACTCTTTTCTCTTTTATCCCCTGCCCGCGGCAGGGAAATGGTCCCTGAGCTGGACTGGGGCTGCCCCAGAGAGGCTCTGGCTGTCCAGGCAGGTCACCTGGGCGCCTCAATGTCAGTTTGAGGTGGTTTAGCTCCAACGCCTTTAATAGTGTTTGTTTTCCTTCTCCTCTGGGGTGGTTAAAGAGAAGAGGGTCAATAACGGAATCGGCGTATACAGGCATACCTGTAGGGTCTGGGCAAAAATTCCATCACTGGCCTGGGTTTAAACCTCAAACCTGGGAGCTCCAGACTGAGGTCCCCAAAGCTCCACTCTCTGGGGCCAGGAGGTACCCACAGAGCAGAGCGATCTCCATGGGAGGTGCAGACACAGCTCACCATCTCCATACTGTCCTTCTTCCAGGGCACACCGTGCTTCCCGGAGACGTGTGGGAAGATTCACCTGCTGTGCCCCTCCATTCCCACCAGGAGCCATCTCCAGGCAGCCTCCACCATGTCCAAGGACGACGTGGGCTGCAAGCTGACCTCAGTTTACAAGCACAAGGAGAGGAAGCCGAAGAAGCCTCACTACATCCCTAGGCCATGGGGCAAACCCTACAATTACAAATGCTTCCAGTGTCCCTTCACCTGCATGGAGAAGTCTCACCTGTACAACCACATGAAGTACAGCCTGTGCAAGAACTCCCTGTCCCTCCTCATCGAGTCCGACTGGCCCTACAAGAAGGGCAACCTGCTGCACCCGGAGCTGCGGCTGCTGCACTCGGAGAGCTCCCGCCTGCGCGGGCGGCGGGATGAGCAGGACACCTGCGACTCCTCGGCCACCCCGGGAGCCTCCGTCCGGGCCAAGCAGGTCCCCAGCAGGGATGGCCACGAGGACAAGCCGATGACAGGGGTGGAGATCCTGCCTGCTGAAGGGGCTGGTGAGGAAGGCGGCCAGTTCCAGGAGGAGGAGGAGGATGTTGCTGGCCTGCTGAGGGAGATGGATGCGGGGGAGAAGAAAGAGAGAAACGAAGAGCCAGGTTGCCAAGGTGACCCAGCTGAACCAGAAGTGAACACTTTGGTCTTCGGCTTCAAGAACAAGAGGGAAAACAAGCCTTGTAAGGAGGTGGAGCCCGACTTCATCATCACAGATGTCTTCTCTCTCAAGAACCATGTCATGAAGAGCAGGGAAATGGCCTCCCCTGACCTAGATGCTAAGCCAAAGCATTGCAAAGTGCCAAAGAAATGCCTGGCCAGCGGTGGGATCTTGATGGAGCAGTGGAAACTGGTGGCAAATGGGCAAAGGAGAAACACACCCGAGGTCTCCCCACCTTGTACCGACAGCAACATCATCCCGTGCTACCCCCCTCCAGCCTACAGTGACTACCACGAACCTCAGGGCCTGAACCTCTCACTGCTGGGCATTAACTACCCTTTGAACCCCAGTCTCTTCTCCTACCTGAGCCCCACCATGGCCAGCAGCACGACAACACACCCTCACTTGGCTCAGCTGCCCTTCCTGGCCTCCACAGCCCAGCTGATGCACCCCCATGCCTCCCACTTCCAGCCTCTGCAGAGCCCCGAGCGCTCAGCCTTCCTCCCCCGCTTCTACTACCCCCTGCTCTTCGAGCACACCTTCGGCTCCACGGAGAGCAAGATGTCCTCCAGCAAGCCAGACCCCCAGCAGCTGGTGGGCTCAGTCATGCCCACACCACCCCAAACCAAACCTTCCAGTGAGCCGAACAAACCCGGGCTGCTGAAGGTTCCTGTGCTGAAGACAGGTTTTCCTTGGCCCAAAGGTGTCCGGGAGGAGCCAGGCTCCGAGCTCGGCCACTCTGCCATGCTGGGGCAGGAAGAAGAGGAGAAATGGCTGTCGCAGGAGAAGGAGAGCAACCCAGCTTTGGGTCTCAGCAACCTACGCAAGAAGTCAGCCACTGACATCTACCAAACCGTGGTGGGGCTGAAGGATGGCGCTTTCACCCACAGCAGTGTCAGGAAGACAGAGTTGCCAGTGGTGACCTGTCTGGAGACCAGCAGCCCTCCAGGAAACCCCTTGAAGAGGAAGTTCCCTGCCAATGGGCTGGATTTGATAGGACCCGAAAGGATGATGCCTGGGAAGCTCAGCTACCAGAGCAGGTAAGGTGCCTGAGATCTCTCTGCCTCTTCCTCACTTCAGGTTCACCTTGCTGATCTCCATATCCTGTTGTAGTTCTGTTCCCCCCTGCTGATCCATGGGATGAGCCCCAGGGAGCTGAGCACTCTTCAGGCTGGTGGTCCACACCAGTGCCCACCCAAGCAGAGCTTCCTGCCCTCCAGGGCCTCAAAAGCCCCCAAGTGCCTCCAAGCACCTGGGCTATGTCACACGCACTGTCCCTTGCTTTCCCCTGATCTATGAGGTGATGTGGTGTCTGTGTGGGGTGGATCTGTGCTCCCCAGGCACCAGGAAAGCACCTCTCGTGTCCCCAGATATCTCAGGTTTGCTGGAACAATCGTTGTCTATTTTTAAACATACACATTTGCATTCCTTTGATTCACCTTCTGGTTTCAAAGCCCAGAAGGAGGGTCACGTTCCCAAACATTTCCTTTTACCTCGGGCTAGAAATGTGCACAGCTCCTTTAAACAGAATTTCAGTTCCTCTCCTGGTTGTGCAAGTCCAGCTGTGGCTCCAAGAAAAATGTCACAGTGAACCCACTGCTTTGACACCCAGAGGAGCTTTCTCTGGAGGAGAGCTCTGTGGTTTTCTATCTCCACCTGCCCTTTCCTGCTGGCTGAGCAGATTCCCTGCATCTGGGCCTTCAGGACTGTGGGATGGTCATTTCCACCAACATTCTCCAGTGCTCCAAGAAGAGGGGGAATCCAGCCTTGGCTAGCTGAGGTGGGATCAGCACCATCTCCCCAGACTGGTATCTCTCTTTGTTGGTGCCAGGAAATAGTGTGTGTCAGGATCCATCCTCCACTGGGAGAACAGTGCCAGGAGCAGGTCCAGCCAGGGCTCTGCCTGCTCTGACCAAAGCCCTTCCTGGAAGGGTCTCACGCTGGCAGCAGCCAGTGGAGGAAACCTTGCTAAATCTGGTAATGCTGGCCCTGGACATAAGCCCGAGGATTTTCCTGTCTTTTTCCCTACTGATTGTATCCACTTCTTCTCTGCAGTGGTTCAAGGGCCAACCCTGGCCACATTCCCAAGACCCTGGACCACTGGCACTCGGATGTCCTCACAGGCCAGCCTGAGGAACCAGAGAGGGGCAATGACACTGAAGTCCTTCCCTCTGTGGGTGCTGCCCTGGACCATGGCCTCTGCAAGCAGAGCAGACCCCAAGAGACTTCTGCCACCATGGCAGGCTCTGAGGCCACAACTGTGCTTATCGGGGACCTGTCCAAAACCTTGGAGGAGTACCAAGAGGTGGAGAAGAAACTGTCTGATCTGGCAAAGGAGGACACCCCCGGGCAAAAAGAGCTGAGGGACCAGCTGGTCAAAATCCGAAGGGAGCTCTACCACATCCACCAGGCACTGGAGAAAGCCACCAAACCCCACGAGGGGCCACTGGACCTGTCGGTGAAGAGATCCTCGGAAGGTCTGGAGAAGGTACAGCAAGCCAAGAAGGAGCCCTGCAACTTGAGCCTGGGAAGTGAGAAGCTTCACAGCAAAGACCCAGGGCCCCTCAGCAAATGTCCGGCCACCGGAGAGGCCGGAGATGGGGAGGGGCTGCCCAACTGCCTCCTCGAGGCCGAGAACAAAACCATTGACCTGCTGATCAAGATGAGCCGCTCCGAGAGCCTGCGGGCGGCCTCCTCCGAGGCCCCTCTGGGTGCCGTGATCAAGGCCGAGGTGCTGCCCCTCACCGTGCCCCTGGAGCTGCGCCACGTCATGGAGCCCTACTACAGCCGGACCACCAAGTGCGAGGCAGACTCCAGCGTCCTGCTCTGCTCCGACGGCAGGTCCAGCAGCACGCAGGGCCCGCAGCTCCCGGTCAGTGCCGAGGATGGGCCCCTGGGCTGCCGGGCCATGCAGCGCTCCCTGTCCTGCAGCCTGCCCGGCGACACCGATACCGTGTGTGTGCACAGCCCTCTGCATGCTGACCCCTAAGTCCCCCTTGCTCAAAAGCTCCTGGATTTCACTGATCACATCATGCTTCACCTTCCCAGTGTCCCACCTCTCCATTCCTCCTCTTCCCCATGGATGAAAGCTCCACCACTGCCTGGCTGGGACCACATCGTGTGGGGTTCCAGCAGCTCCCCCCGCTGAATCCACAAGGTGTAAAAATCCAGTCCCTGTGCTCCCCAGTGTGTAACAGACAGCGCTGCTGGGCTCTGCATGCTCCCAGCCTCGGCACCCCAGTCCTGGAACTCCCTTCAAAAGGGGCATCACCAGCAGGCACCAAGAGAAAACTGCTAAAAGCAGCAAGAGAAAACTGCCAAAAGCACCAAGCTTTCATCAAAAGGCTCACCCAGCCCTCTCATCAAGCACACTCAGGGACATTTGCAACCCAGTTCCCATAATCTGTGGACAGCGGAGGGACTACAGAGGGCCAAGCCTTGGTCCAGGTTGTGCTCAACAGACCATGGCTGTCACCTTGTACAGAGCAAAGACACAGTGGCTTCGTCCTACGGAGGCTGGAGGGTCACAGCCAGGAACCAGATGCCCAGCTGGATTGACCCAGAGGCCAAGACTATTCTGCACTGTGGAGACAAGAACATCCTGCCAGTCACAATGACAAGTGTGACACAGGAGCCACCTTGCCAGCTCCACACTTGGGTCCTGAGCTCTCTTGCCAGGGCCATTTGCCACGTGTAGGGAATGCTGGGCTGTGGGGACTTGTTCCTGTCCACTGACCATCCAGTGTCCGGCTCGTCCTTTTGCCTTCACACAGAAAGGACCTTCCCTCCCTCTCTCACCATGCAGATGTGATGCATGTTCCTCACCAAGGCCCTGATCCTGCAGAGTTCAGCTCCCAGGAGCTCCTGCCCACTAGTCCTAATCCCCCAAATGCTGGTACATGGGACAGCAAAATGGGTGAGAGGATGCTGCCATGCACCACAGAGCTCAAGGGACACAGACCCCAAAAAAAAGATGAAGGGACAAACTTGGCCTGTCCCAACCTCGAACAATGCCAAGCAACCACCCCTGAGCCAGAGCACTAGAGATCAAACCACCCAGGCAGGTGCCTGCTGCTTGTGGGATCAGCACTGGCCTTCCCAAAAGGCCATGTTCTCCCTGTGTTCACTGGGGCCTCCTGACTCTGTTGGGCAGACTGGGACCCACTGCAGGGCGGTCACACGTCCCTGTCCCCACCACCCATCTGAGAAACATCTGCTCTGGCTCAGGATGCCCTCATACTTGGGCCAGGAAATCTTGGAGTCCCTCCCTGTAGTGCTCTCCTGGAAAAGCATTTCCTCTCCCACCCACACTTCGTGTTCAGGACACGGTGGGGTGTTCTGTTAGCACCCAGGGCCTTCACCACCTTGGTGGCTTGTTCCTTGACATGGGAAGTGCTGGGATGGGGGCCAGGAAGGCAGGACAAAGAGGACAGTGGCAAAGCCACAAATAAGGGACCTACACAGCACATCCCAGGAGCTTTACATACTCTGGGCCCAAAGAGGACAATTCTGCTGTGGTGGCTGAAGAAGGCAAGGCCCCACGTGGGACCTGGGACTCCCGGTGCTCTGATGGACCCAGACAATAGAAGAGTTAGCTCTTCTCACCTGATTGCTCTCTGGACAAAACTTCCACTTCATCAAAAGGGTTTATTTCTCACTGCAAGAATTTGCTTAGGATACAGGGGCCCGTGGGGTTATTGGTCTCTTCTCTCTGGAGCAGAGTGTGGGGTGGCGGGGAGGGGGACATTCAGAAGGAGAGATGCTCAGCTCAGAAGTGTCCCAGCATGGCCTTGGTCCCACAAGGGAAAGTGGGAAGACCCCACCAGAATAGACCCCAGAACCCGGGTGGAAGCCCAGGGAGGTGGCACTGCCCAGCCCTTCTGGGTGTGAATTGTGCTGTCATCTCTGGGTGCCAGAACACCATCAGCACAGCAGACCCTCCACATCAAGCACCTTGCTCACATCACCCACTCCCAACAGCCTCCCAGTCTCTCTCCAGCCTCTTCTTCCATCCTGTGCCCCTCTGTCACCCCATGCCCTGCTATCACCTCCTCTCCCCAGCTCCCTCTCTGCCCTGGCAGCCCCTAGCCCCCCTGCCAGCACCTCCGTGTTCCCATATCTCAGGGCTCCCTACTTTCCCCCTCACCATCTCTTCTTCCATGCCTGGACCTTCACCCCAACCACAGCAGGAAACCCACAGGTACAGCCAGGAAGTTGGAGTCCCATTTTCCCATCCTTCCCTGCCCACCCAGCCTTTACCTCCTGAGGAACAATAAGTCATGTAGGTCCCTCTGCCTACCTGGAAACAGCATCTCCTCCCAGTTCCAAGCATCGTCCCGTATTTTTTAGCAGATCCCCATCTGAACGTGGGCACCTTGGAGGTCCAGGACACCAGAGGGGTAGCTGAGCTCTGGGACCATCAGCCCTGAGCTTCAGCAGGAGATCCATGCCCGGACCACCAGGCAGTGCTGCCTTTTCACCCCTTTTTAGCTGAGATGTTTCCTGCACACTGTCACCTCTCTGTCCCCAGCCCCTGACTCCATCCTGCTGCCAGAGCTGGAATGCTGCCCTGCTTTGTGGTGCCCATGCTGTGAGCTGGGCACCTCCCATGAGTAGAGCTGGTGCCAGCAGCCCTCCCTGTGTCACTCACTGTGTCCCTCACCTCTGCAGACAGCTGGGAGGGCAAGTGGAAGCTGGGGGCCGATCACACAGTATTTATTGTTCACAGTTTTACGAATGTACAAAACAAAAACCAAACCATTAAAGGGAAAACCTCTGAGCGGGAGTTGCTGCTGGCTGCTTTGTTCTTTCCTGGGAGCTCTGCCTGCTCCGGCTGGATCCTGCAGCAGAACTGGGATAGTTCCTATCACAGAGCCTCTGTTTTTGAGGTGCCAGGTGAGCCACGAGCAGGATGTGGCCAGATGTTGACACTGGCTGAGTGTGGTCTGTGTTTACGTGGGTGGGGTTTGACTCTTTCATTCTGCTGGATCAACACTGGGATCCCACTGGCTTGTCCTGTGCTGGGGAGAGGGGCTGCCCACTGTGTCTGACAGCAGAAGTCAGGCTGAGAAATGTCCTTACAGAAGCTATGAGGGTCCTAATTCACAGAATCCCAGAATTCTGGAATGGTTTGAGTTGGGAGGAACCTTAAACCTCATCTCATTCCACCTCCTGCCATGAACAGGGACACCTTCCGCTATCCCAGGTCGCTCCAAGCCCCCTCCAACCTGGCCTTGGACACTTCCAGGGATGGGGCAACCTGTGCTCAGCTTCTCTGGGCAGCCTGTGCCAGGGCTTCACCACCCTCACAGGGAAGAATTTCTTCCTAACCTGTAATCTAAACCTACTCTCTTTCAGTTTGAAGTCATTCCCCTTGTCCTACCATGACACTACCTGCTCCTGCACAAGTCCCTGCACACACACAAGGCCTTTTCCTCCCATCTCCTTTACAGTCCACCACAACTGGACCTTGGGACCACAACACCAGACCCTGAGTTCTGGTGCAGGGAAGAGCAGAAAGAAGGTCCAGGGTCATATCCCTTGTCCCCAGTGCCACCCTGTCCCTCAGCCTTTGCACCTTGTCCTCAGGGGTGCTGGTGGCAGCCCCACAGAGGGGATGGCTCCCCTCTCCGCCCTGCCACGGCTGTCCAAGGCAGTCCCCTCCCCAGGGACTCCTGCCTGCAGGCCACCAGGGAGGTGGCTGAGCTGGTGGCACCGTTCCAGTTGAAAAGATGAAAGCATTTACCCTTACATTTAAATAATGGATGGGAGTTGAACTACCGGGGTGGCTTATCCAAGCTGCAATCTGCACCCCCAGGGCCCTCAGCCCACTCCAGCACAGGACCCATTACACGGCTATTTGGTCACCCTAAAGGCATCTGATAGGGAGCCATTACCCACCCTTGACACGCAGGCCCACCAGATAGCCATCGCTCTTGGCCATGGTTGACCACGCTCCCCCTACTTGCATGTCCCCCCCATTCTCCTGCCATCCAAGCCCACTCCCAATCAACAGATGGAGGACCCAGCCAAATTGCTCCGCAGGCCTGATGAGGCAGCAGCCCCCCTGCTCGTGGGGCTGGGGGGATGTGGGGTCACAGCAGGTCCCTGGCACAGCTCAGAGCCCAGGAGCTCCTGGTCAATGGAGCTGCACAACTTTTATGGGTTTCTAACCCCAGGTGGGTACAGCTGCTCCTGCTCAGGTATTCCTTCTCCTCCGGCTTCAAGAGCAATGGAGAGCTCAGGGATTGGAAAGGAGGGAAGTTTCCTAATAAACAAACCCTGAGGGAAGGCTTATCTCAGGCAACGCAGTGGAAGGAACCAGATTCCAAGGTTCCTTGTAACAGAGGAGGTTGTTATGCTCCCCATCCCATTGGCACAAGGACGTGGCCCCAGGGAAGCTGGAAGTGGAGGACACGGAGGGTGGGTTTGCTGCATCCCCAACCAGTTTTCCAGCCACGTTGGTGTGACTGTGAGCTCTGGCTGGATGCCCTGTCAGGGTTAACAGCAAGAGGAGACAGTGCAGGGGCAAACCAGACACCCTGGGACACAGGGATGGGACCAGAGCTCCTGGGGAAGGGTGGCAGGATGTCATGTCAGGCTGCTCATTGTGAGCAGGGCAGCCCCAAGCATGAGGTGGGAACATCCCAGAGACCCCTGAAAATGCTGTGTCCCCAGATTTCCTTGGCTTGGTGGCAAAGGGCCGGTGACAAAATTTGGGGGTGGATCCCATGCTGGAAGAGGACATTCACTGCAGAGGTATAGTCACCAGCAGTCCCAGGAGTCATCCACCTGCATGGAGGATGTCTGGGGCTGTGGTGGGCATCACCTCTTCCCACTGCACTCCAGCCTGGCAGGGAAACCATGGTCCAAGGGATGGAGCAGCAAACTCCCTTGGGTTTGCCCACGAGTAAAAGACGTGGTAGAGCCAATGCCATGTCCAGAGTTGGGTGCTGCCAAGCACCAGGAGGGTGCTGGGTGTGACACCCAGAAATGGGGACACGTTTGATGCCAGAGAGAGTTCACCCCTTGCACACAGCAATATGCATCTGGGGGCGGGGAGATCCAAGTGATTTGGGACCACGCAAATCCAGAGGCTGTGGCAGGGATGACCAGGAGGGCGAGTGCTGAGGTGCCCCACCCCGCTGTGCCAGGGCATCCCAGGCCCCACCTGCGGCAGGCTGGGGAGCTGGGCACTCACTCGGAACTGTGGGCTACCAGGTGGAACCAGCTGGGGACGAGAAGTGGTTCCTGCCCAACACAACCAGTTTTCTCTTACCCCGACGTGGGCAGGCTGGAGCTTGGAGCAGTGGAAAGTTACAAAACGCGGGCTCAAGAAGGGCCAAGGTCGGCCAGGAGATTTCTGAGCAGACGTGTGAAGCTGCAAAGACAACCTGGAGCAGAATTGCTCCATCTCAGGCAGGAGGGAGGCAGTGACCCAGCTTTGCAGCAGTGACAGGGCAACTTTAACTGCGAGCCAAGGGCAGGGAAAGATACCAGGCTGAGAGGACTCTGGAGCTGGGAAGACAAATCAGGAATTGACCCCAAAGGGGTCTCATCACTCCAGAGTGCCTGTCCCAACACACCTTGCACTTCCTGCCTGGGGAAAGGTTGGGAAGGTTTTCTTTCTGCCAAATGGCTGCATGTTGTGGGGTAGTTCCCTATGACCTCCCTAAGTACGGAGTGGTGGTGTTCTTGGGAGCTCCAATAAAGTGTCCTGGAAGGTACTAACAGTGCCAGGAGAACACCATTCCCATCGTCTCTTCCTCACCCCTCTTCTCAGCATTGTTCCTCCCTTTGCTTGGAAGCTTTAGCACAGTAGGAGCAAGCAGGGGAGGCTGTGACTCCCCTCGAGGCACAAATGTTGCCCCCAGGGCTGGTAGCACACCAGGGAAGCAGCACAGATGTGCTGAGACTTGGCAGGGGCTGATCTGCCAGGGCAATGCAGATCAGAGGGACAGCCCAGCCCGGGCTGCTGCCTGCTCTCACCCAAACTGCAGCTCCTGGGGAGGAACAGCAAGTCCTCCTGATCCTCCTGGGAGCTTCTCTGTGGGAGGAAGAGGAGCAGAGGCAGCCAGAAGGCATCACTCCACACATTGCCTGTGGCTTATCTTGGATCCTCTGCTCCCAGCTGTTTGTGGAAGCAGCACTACAGCTCCTCACTGCTGTCCCAACCACAACCACTGTGCTGGCATCTCTGCCTCGAGCCACCTCGCTGTGCGCTGGTGACTGTCCCCTGGCTCTGACGGGAACACTGCTGCACTGCTGGAGTATTTCGAGTCCCACATGAACTCTTCAACTCCTGTCAGCCACAAACACTGAAGTGCAGGGCAGTCCCTGAGACTGCAGCTCCAGAGCCGCTCCGGCAGCAGCCGTGTTCTCCACCTCTCCCAGCATGTAGCCAGTGCGGAGGAGTAGCTATCCCACCTCCTCAGCTTTAAATGAGGAAAAACAGTACAAAAGGCTACAAAATTTCCCTGCTGCGTTTTCCCATCTGTTATTGCAATTGGAGGTTTCCTTTCCCTGCTCCTGGATGCCTCCGAATGGATCGTTTCCCTGGGTACTTGCCCAGGGCAGAACCTTTCTAGCTTTGGAGCTGGATCAAAGGCCCACGGAGGGAAGCACTGAGGGTTTAAGTACTTAAAAGAGCTGGGGCGGGTGAGAGCAGTGCTCTGGCTCTCACCAGGGCCGATGCTTCCAAAGGCAGCCAAGCTGAGCAGAGAGAAGGTTTCCCTCAGGCTTTGCAGGCTAAGGCAGGGTGAGATCCCGGCTGCTGCTGCTGCTGTTTGATCAGCTCCTGCCTTCCTGCCCACTTCCCTGCCTGGAAGGGGCCCGTGCCTGCTGGGACTGGGGCAAAACAGGAGATGCCAAGTGGTACCAGGGCACCACGGCTGCGTGTTCCCCACTGCTGCCTCGGGGTGCGGGAGAAGATGCTGAGGGTCGAATGGTTGAGAGAGAAGGAGAGAACATTCCTGCAAGGCAGAAGCTTCCTGAAGACCCAGGAGCACCTGCACAGCTAGGTACTGTGCCTGGGCAGCCCTGGCTCCCCGACTGCAGGCAGCAGCTGCTGCAAATCCAAAACACCCACGTCATTTTCCCAGATCTGGGGCTCAAAGCACTCAGCCATCGTTATTTCCTCCCTGATTTTAGGTGCAGGGTACCCAATAATGTTGACAGTTTGTGGTTTGGGTGGGAAGTGGGAACAGAAATTGCAGGTGCAGGTGCTTCCTTGCCCACCTGTAGCCAGTGACCACAAGCCTGTGGCAGACCAGCAGTGCCAGCCTGCACCCTTCCTCACCAGAGGAAGAGCTGGAGCAATCCCTCGTGGAAGACCAATTGGCTCAGTACCATCCATAAGGGAATGTTTCTGGAACATTGCTTTGCTCCAGTAATAGCCATGCCCCTGGGATTCTACAGAGCTCCTGGACATCCAGAGCCCTCCTCAGTGGGCTGGGCATGGAGCTGTGTTTGCAGAAAGCTTCTGTTATGGCCTTGGGATGCTGTTCCCTGCCAGGACAGGAGGATGCTTCGCTTTCCTCCCACCACCCTTCCAGACCAGGTGAGGAGGCCAGGATGGGACCATTGCCCAGCTCCCATGGCCCTGGGGACAGGCTTGTGCCCAGGTTGGGTGGAGAACGGGGTGGCAATGGGGATGCTGCCACCAGGACAGGGATTCATCCACAGGGCTGCTCCTGGCACGAAAAGGGCTTTGTGGCAGTGCCCCACTGTGCTTCACAGCTTCTGGCCCTTCCCAGCAGGCTCAACAGGGAGCTTGATGTCCCAAAGAGGATTAACTCCCTAATCCTCTTGTGAGCCTTGTGAGCAAGGAGGCTGCGGAGGAGGAGGGAGAAAGGGAGAAGCTGAGGCGTCAGCTGAGCCCTTATCAGACCCTGGAGAATCTTTTCCATTGGATAGCTAACCAGTGGCAGGGATTCCGGGGTGCCCATGCTGGCCAGACGACAGGGCCAGGTCGGTTTTAGGGACCAGAGTAGTTACAGCTTTCCTTTCTTGAGGGATTTCTGTAATGCCTGAAGAGGAGCTGAGTTCTTGCTCTCACCTCCATGGAAGCAAGTTTAGGAAGCCCCAGCTCAGTCTCAGCCTGCGTGGGGGATCAGACTCCAAGAGCTGTGTCCCCCAGTGTCCCCAAGTCCCTGCATGTCCCCAGCTGGACACGGAAAGCATTCCATGGACAGTGGGGGAGTGCAGCCACGACAGAGGCTCTGCTCAGGCTGGGGATCATGTTTTCTGTGTGTGGATGTTCAGTGCATGCTCCAGCTTCCCACCGAAACCTCCTGCACAGTCCTGGGATAGGATTTTCCCTTGCACACAGACACAGACACAGAGACGGTGCGTTCCAGCTGTTTGATGATCAGTGCCAATCATTCCCGGTTCTTCAGACAGACGGGGCCGCCTGGTGTCCGCGCAAAGCAATGACCAGCCCGTGTCCAGCCCGGCACCCGCTGCCATCCCACTCCGTCCCCTCATCGCCCCTTCGGTCTCAGCAAACCACCACGACCCTCGGCCGCAACCTTCTTGCGCTGACAGCGGTGTGAAGCAGGCTGGGGACTGCTGGGATCCTCGGGGCCGGAGTGCTCTGGTGTCCAGCAGGGACCAGAATACGCTGGGAATGCTGAAACCTTCAGGGCCGGAGTGGTCTGGTGTCCAGCACAGACTTGAGCCTCAGGAGGGTTTTGTTGCACCACAACTGACGCTGTACTGACACTGTGGTCTTTCGGGTCCCTTCACACTCTCCCCAGTCACAGAGCTGTGCTCTGGGTGGGGAAATATTCTCAGTGGATGGGTTTGGGCTGTTTTCCCACAAGTCTGTGACTTGGTAACTCCTCCCGTGGGATCTCCCACTGGCTCCCTGCACACTCGTAGTGTGCCAGGCTGGCACCGTGCCTGTCTCCCTGGGCACAGGGACTGGCAAAGACCCAGGGTTTGTGATTTCCTTGTGGACACACAACCAAGTTACTGCCCCTGTGCCAGGGCAGGAAAAGCCACAAGGGGTGAAGTTTGCCACTTATACCTGCAAGGAATGTGCTCCAGGAAAGCCTGAACTGAACCCAACCTCTCTTTCCCTTGGCCTATCTCCAGCAGCAGCAGGCTGACCATGCCCATGTCCTTGAACCCTGCAGCTCCGGGTGCTGGCGTGGGCATGGGCTGTGCCAGGGCTCTGCCATGACACAGGCGTCTCCTGGGGTCCGGGATGGCTTCCGAACAGGTTGTGACAGAGCCACGGTCCTGGAAAGGTGAACGGGAGCCCCAGGGCCAGGCTGTGTTTGTTTATCCTGGTGATGGAGCACACAACAGCGAAACAAAAGGTCAGACCCTGTTGCCCTGGGAGATGGTTTTTGAAGCTGCCTCCCGTCCTGCTGGGGCTGGGATGGAGCGGCCCCAGCGCTTGTCATGTCAAGTTATTTTTGTAATTTTGGCTGGTAATAGGTCTGTAGCAGGCACTGTGAGGTTCGGGGATACACTGATCCAGGACCCTAAATACCTGGTGAGAAGAGCACCCAGCCCTGGGGCTTTGGAGGCAGATCCCCATCCCACAGCTCCTGCAGCCAGCCAGACCCCAACCTGCTTCCTTAGTCCTAAGGGAAGCACATGCAGCCCCTCCAAGCATCCCAAAAGGTGGCTGAGTCTGACCCAAACTTCACTTACATTTGGCCCATCTGAATCATTACAGACACAAACTTCTTCACAACTTGGCCAGGTTTAAGGTGGGTGGTTTCAACTCACTGCGGGCACAGGTGGACAGGGCACTGTCAGGAATCGCTGCCAGGGAGGGAGGGCAGGTTCTGAGCAGCCCCTCGCAGGCTGCTCCTTGCTAACTCTGCTTTTACTCCTGGCCCTCTTTGTTGGGGCAGAACTAATAAATGCCACCATCAACTCCAAGCACGGTTTTGTCCAGTTGTGGGGAGCCTGGGTTGAGCAGCATGGAGATGGAAAGGGGGGCTGTTCCAGCAGTCCTGGCTGATCTGCCTCTTCTAGAGCTTCTCCATCACTGCACCTCAAAGCCTGACATGGCAAAATTCACCAGTCTCATTTATGTAAGTGGGGAGACTGAGGCACACACCTGCACCATACCCAGGCTGGGGCACACGGGGGGGCAGTGGTGAAGCCATGAGGAGCCCTGATTCACCATGTGAGTGTCCCTGTCCCACCCCAGCAGCTGCCAAGGGTTAGGAGCAGCAAATCAGCCCTTTTGCCTCTGCATAAAAGCCCCAAATCAGCCCTGCAGCTGGGTACCTCCCTCCGGCAGGAGCAGGCAGGTGGGACACAGACTGATCCTGGGGGAAAGGCACCTTGTCTCTGGGCAGGAGACCAGCAGGGAGTAAAAACCATGTGGATCAGCCCTTGTCTTGCTGCTTCTGGTTGTCAGCACAAGGAGTTGTTGTGTTTACCCAGAGCTGAGGGCAATCGCCCGTCACTAACAACACAACATCCCTTGAGCCTGGCGAGGGAGCAGGACGGAGCCGGTGGGAGGGCAGCGCTGCCAGGGAAGGACAGGCAGCCCCCAGGACAGCAGGACTGAGGTGAGGATCTGTGGGGCTGGGCTCGTAGCCACAGGTGGTTGGCCTGGGCTGTGTGGGGGACAGTGTCAGAGCCCTGTTCTGGGGTTTGGACCCCAAGCAGCTCAAGCTAGGCTTAGGACACACCATCAAGGTGTCTGATGGCAGCTTTGGGTGTCCAGTGCCCAGGAAGTGAGGTGGATGCTCCTGATGAGGGGTGTGTGGCAGCTGGTACATCATCTCCCCGGCAGTGACTCAGTTTCCCCATCTGTCAAATCCAGTTTCTTGGACTGAGGACTGTGTCCAGCTCTGAAGGAGGACCCTGACAAGCAGTCCTGAGATATGGAGGGCTTGTTTCCACTAAGGAGATCTCTGCTGCTGGAGACACAAGGCATAACCACCATGGGGAAGAAAAAAACACCATGGGGAGGAAAAAGCTGTTCCCAGGTCCCAAAACCAGCAGAAACTGGACTTCTGTCTGTATTCTCTCATCCCCACCATCACGTATTTGCATTTGGTAGCTCTGCAATTATTCAGGGATGGCTTTTAGATAGTTGTAGTGTTTGCACATGAGAAGGACTATTTGGCACCGTATGCCTTAGCTTTCTTCAGCTGTGGTCTGGGGAAATGTAACTTTTGTGAGCAGCATAGAGCACATGATCCAGGCAATCATGGGACATGGGGCAATAAAAGTGGAGTGATGGCTTGCAAACAACCCAAAACAGCCAAGTGTGCCCATTATAATATTAATTATAATCACATTTAAAGCAAAGTGAAGCTGTGCCTCTCCAGAAGCTTTAATGAGGTCATATTTCTCTTAACATTTCCCTTGCCAGCTCCTGGCTGTGTGTTGCAAGCCATGCTCCAGCCAGGCCTGGGCAGAACACAGCAAAGCTGGGCTCCCATCACTGCCTGGTTTTAAAACAGAGGGAGAGTGAGCAAAACAGAAGTTTGGGTTCTCATGGTGGTTCTCATGTCTGAAAAAAATGGTGAAGACTGAATGTATCTCTCACAGCAGAACCTCCCCTTTTCTTCCTGACAAGCTGTTGGCTACTTCAGAGGTAACTTAATCAACAGGTGCTGATCTCTGCTCTCTGCGACCAGGGACAGAACCCAGGGAGCAGCTGGAGCTGGGCCAGGGCAGGGTCAGGCTGGAGATCAGGGAAGGTCCTTCCCCCAGAAGGGGGCTGGGCACTGCCCAGGCTCCCCAGGGAATGGGCACGGCCCCGAGGCTGCCAGAGCTCCAGGAGCGTTTGGACAGCGCTGCCAGGGATGCCCAGGGTGGGATTGTTGGGGTGTCTGTGCAGGGCCAGGAGCTGGATCCATGATCCTTGTGGGTCCCTTCCCACTCAGGATATTCTGTGATTCTGTGAAACTATTTGGATGGGAAAGGGGCTGCCCTTAGCAAAGACATGCACTGGCCGCATGTGATATCTGACACACATGGCAGTGGAGGAATGGCCACCCTGAGTGACTCAGGTCTTATCATGGATTGAGTTTGGTTTGGAGAGATAAGGCTCACAGAAAATAGGGGTAACAAGTGTTAAAGACCTGAAAGAAGCCACTGTCTCAGGAACTGGAGGGGTTGAGGTCCCCTTCAATATGTTCACACACAGGGCTCACCTTTACACATAAATCTTCAGGCCACATCTGACATCAGCTGAGCTGTTGGAGCTGTTGGACCTTTTTGGATGGTTCCTCCAGCTGCAGATCCAGCTTGCTGACTTTCATTTCTGTGCCATGGGCCTTGTTTGTCTTTATTTCATAATTAGCTGGCAATCAAGAGACGTGGTCTCTCTGGCATGAAGTGAATCCAGACTAGCACCAACGCCTTGACCCTGGGTAGATAGCAACCACCATAGCATGGCCCCAGAGATGGCAGCACGCAGGGACAGTCATGGTCCTACTGCTTCCCCCAAACAGGGACAAGAGATTTGTCATGGACGACACGCTGGAGACCAGCCAGCTAAAGGAGAAGCTTCTGAAAACCATCTACAGGCTCCAGACGAAGTCATTTGCCACACTGCAGTCAGCCAGCCCGCTGCTGCACAGTCAGCGTGGCATGGGCATGGTGACCCAGCACCAGGTCCACCAGCTGGCAGATAAGGCCAAAAGCCTGTGTGGAGATCTGGACAACATCAAGAACCTCCTCCACTATTGCCAGGATGAGCTGGTCCGGCAGATTCCCAACCCCACCGGCAGCCGCTATGGGGGTGTCAGTGGAATCCATTGCTCCCTGGATGGCTCCATCTACGTGACGGCTGAGAGTGCTCCCTGGGTCCACGTCCTCAGCAGCACAGGCCGCACACTGCAGTCCCTGCGCTGCCAGCAAACGGGCAAGGGAGGCAGCAATTTCTTGCCAGAAGATGTGACTGTGACTAGGATGGGAATGGTGGCTGTAGCTGACATGGTGAATGAAGCCATCTGGGTCTTCAACCCTCACACCAGCCTCTCCAAGGGGGAATGGATAAAGGTCAGGAAGGTTGGTTCCCCCAGGGGTGTTGGAGTAGACTCCATGGGCAAGATCCTGGTAGCAGACTATGCACAAGGCCAAGTGCACAGCTTTGCTCTGGACCACGCCTTCAGGACACTCAACGTCCACTCTGTCCCCAACCTCCAGGGACCTCGCTATGTCAGTCTGGTGCCTGGCGGAGGCTTTGTGGTGAGCGAGGAGTGTGGAGATGTCAAGGTCTTCATGAGCAACTGTAAGCTCCTCTGCTCCCTCAGCAGCAAATACGGACACCAGTTTGGCAACCCTGCTGGCGTCTGCGTGGACACGGACGGCAGCATCCTGGTGGCAGACGAGCAGCGCCGTACAGTCCACTTGTTCCCAGAGCATGGCGCTCCCATCTGCCTGGTGTCCACAGGGCTGCGGAGGCCCGCTGGCATGGCTTGCTCCTCCTCTGGGCACCTCTTTGTGGCAGACACAGTGGAGAACTGTGTCAAAGTCTTTAAGTACTGTGTGAGGCCCCCGTACAGACACACCAAAGCTGGAGCACTGTGTGCTGACCCCAACCAAACACCCAGGTAGGGACGGGGGGTGGTGCCCCTGCAGCCCCGCTGAGCTGTGGGTCTCTTGGTGGGCTGAGAGCTCCACTGCTCCCACAGATTCATGTCATAGAAACACGGAATGGTTTGGGTTGGGAGGGACCATGAAGACCATCTCATTCCATCCCCTACCATGGGCAGGGACACTTTCCACTAGACCACGTTGCTCCAAGCCCTGTCCAACCTGGTCTGGAACATTTCCAGGGATGGGATATTGCCCCAGACCTGACTGCCTGATGGCCCCCAGCTTCTCCAGGACTAGACCAGCTCTGGACCCACCAGAATACCTGAAGGATGATCCTGCTACTCAGAACTGGCCTTGCATTGGTGCCTTGGCAAACTTGTTATCACCACATCCTCAATTCCTTGTGTGTTTTCCAAAGCTAATATAAATATTTCTCCCCTCTCCATATGATTTTGGTGTGCCATGGTCCCATCTTCCTGATGCCAGAGCATGACCGGAGGCATACGGCCATGCCAGAAGTCCATGTTCTATCACAGAATCATGGAATCACATGATGGTTTGGATTGGGTCCTTAAAGATCACCTAGATCTACACCCTGCCATGAGTAGGGAGACCTTCCACTAGACCAGGTTGCTCCAAGCCCTGTCCAGCCTGGCACGATTGAGCCAACTGGTCTGTACTAATTCATTCCCAGGCTATTAAGAGAGGGTTTTGCAATCAGAGAACGGCACACTGGGTCTGCAGCAGACTTCAGGAAAAGGGTAGGATGATGGTAACTCCTTCTGTGCTGCATTCCTGACCTCTACAGGGAAGCAACAACCACTGCATGGAGTAAATTCCATATGGAAATGTGGAACTCCTCACACTGCCCCATGTCCTGGGGCTGAAGCTGCCTTGCTGTCCTCTGGAGAGGAGGGCTCAGAGCCACGTCCTCTGCCTTTATCAGCAGGGGCCAGGGGAAGGCGGGTAGGGTGTGCCGGCACAGAGATGGGCGTTTTCCTCTCCCCACTCCTGCCCTCGGCGTGGGCACAGAGCTCAACGGCTCCGCGGTCTCTGCTGATGTCCCAGACACAAGTCACGCCTCTCATCCCAAATGATCCCTGGAGAAGGCCTTGCTCCCTCCTGGCCCTGGAACAGGCACTGAACTCAACAGACAACCCGTGGTGCCCTCCAAGACCCCTCTCCCTGCAGAGTGAGGCAGCAGCAGGGAGGGAGGCTGCATGGTCTGCAGGAACGGGGGGATGAGCCTCTCTCATCCCAGGAAGCTGAGCTCCCAGAAAACCAAATCTCTCCCACCTTATTTCCAATTCTGTGGCATCCAACAACAAAAATAAAACCCCAAACCTTTTCTCTAGCCCACCCACACTTCTGCACCTGCTCTCACTTTCCATGTGGGACCCCCTCATGCTGCCCAGCATCTTCCCAAGCTTGCTGGCCCCGACCCACTGCCGGATCACAGGACAAAGCTCTTGGGCACCTGTTGGCACCTGTGGGCCTCTGCTGGGCCGGGCATCCACTGAGGCAGTCAGGATGGGGGTCAAGAGGGTCCCATCAGGACAGCCGAGCCCCTTGCCTGTGGGATGGGGGACAACAGGGTTCCCTGAGGAAAGGTGAGTCCTTGGACTTTGGGGATGAAGGACATGGAAAGGTGAGTGCCTGGCCTGTGGGATGGGGATGAGGGACAGCAGGGTCCTGTGAAGAGAGCTGAGACCTGGGCTTTGGGGGTCGGGGACGGTGGGATCGCATGAGGACAGCTGACTGCCTGGCCTGTGGGATGAGGGACAGCAGGGTCCCGTGAGAACAGTGGAGCCCCTCGATTTTGGGAACAGAGGACAACGCGGTCCTGTGAGGACAGGTGAGCCCCTGGCCTGTGGGGATAGAGCCAAGAGTGTCCCGTGAGCACAGCCGAGCCCCTGGCCCCGCTCCAGCCCGGGCGGTGGCGGGGAGGCGGGGGGCACTGCCGCTCCTTATCG
>VWZT01010285.1:49510-88407 GCA_013397055.1 Pachycephala philippinensis | reverse complement strand
CTTTCCGTCACATCGCGAGATCTTCCGACCGCCTGTCCCTATCTACCACAGGGGACGGGGGTTACATTACCCATTCCAGAGGGGGCTTCTGCCTCCCTTTGATAGATACCTGTCTTTTAAACCAAGACACCCCAGCAAGATCTGGATGCCACAGAGGGACTTCATTTCTCCCTCTTTGACCAGAGGGATAACCTCAGAGACCTGGAGTCTGTGAGGAAGCAGGATCTCAGAAGAATCATAGAATCATGGCATGGTTTGGCATGGAAAGGACCTTACAGACGATCTTGTTCCACCCCCTGCCATGGGCAGGGACACCGTCCACTATCCCGGGTTGCTCCAAGCCCTGTCCATCCTGGCTTTGGACACTGCCAGAGATGGGGAGTCCACAACTCCCCAGATTACCCCACTGTGAGTGATTAACCCCAGAGGTTAATCTCTCCCCATAGCTGCTCCTCCATCCCTCCATGATGTAGGAAATTGCCAGGTGCTGAGTCTGAGTGAGCTTTACTGGCTCCTCTCCTGTACTAAGGGAGAGGAAAACAAAGCCACCAGGCCCTTCCTGCTGCACATCCTCTCTGTGTTGTAAATACCCTCTGTGTTCCCTTTCCAACTGACTGGGTCCCTCGCAGAGGAGCAGCCTCGGGGGCCTGTGGAGTTTTCACATCCCTAACAAAGCACTGAAGGACAGGAAAGGACAACGGGCGCCGGATGCCGCCTGTTCTGCGCCAGCGCCCTCCTTACTGCAATTATATTCCTGTTAGAAACCTCCACCTTATTTAAAGAGACACTGTCAACTGCCTCAAAGCTCCTTTTGGAAAAGTCTCCCAAGGCCATTGAGATGTGTTCTTAATGATGGGAGAAAAGCATTGGAGATAAAGAGCACTGATAAAGCAGAGATGCTTCTCCTTTTTTAGGCTGTTGAATCTAATGAATTAAAACTACTTCAATTAATCACTATAGGCCCTTCTGACAAAATGATCGTCTCAGTTTCCAGATGAGGGGAGTGAGGCAGGAGGAGCTGAGCGATGTGATCAGGGTTGCTCAGTGAGTTTGCTGCAGACCAGAGCTCTGGGTTGTGAGGTGAGAATGGAGACTGTATGGCATGAACCAGTGTTTAATTGTTGGTAGCAGCAGGAAATACTCCCCAGAGGCAGCACGGTGTGCTATGATGTAGCCCCTTCTCTAGGAAGTGCTCCAGCACATCCAGTGTGGGATCTAAGATCTAAGGCTAGGTGAATTCCTGATCTTGGCTGGTCTGACAGGCTGTGCTTATCCGTGTACCACCATGAAAGCCCTCTCCAGGACTGGGAGGAGGGCTTTACTGGGAAACTCCAGGCTTACCTTCCCTCACTTCAAAGACTGCAGATCATCAGGAACCTCCTGAATGTGTGTATGGCTGTTGGCTGTCACTAATGTCATTACTCAAGTGTTCGGGCTTAGTGTTTTCAAACATGTGTAGTTCTCCTCTCCGGTGGCTTTGGCCAACTCAGATTTTCCTTGCATTTACTCAGCATCCTCAAGTTTAACTTTTGTGTTTCTTGGCAGGTGTACGTCCCTCCAGGGTCACTGCCATGGTACTGAAGGTGTTCTTTCCGTCATGCTGCTCCTCGGCAGACAGCGGCATTTTGATCGGCCGCTGGATCTCGGAGCAGAACTCTGCTGTCATCCTTGCTGTGGTGCACTTCCCCTTCATTCCTGTCCAGGTGAAGCAGTACCTCGGGGAAGTTCAGCGCCTGGCTAAAGTCAGTGTTTCTGTGCTTGGCTCATGGAGCAACAGCAAACAGGAGAAAGAAGAGAGTCTGAGTGAGTTCTTGGAAGACCTTGGGACCATATTCTGCCATGAGCCATGGATTCAGATAAGCAAAGAGGGAGACAGCAAATTCTGGAGCTGTTCTACCCTTCAGAAACACTCTAAGAACCCTCAGGAGGAAGAAATCATCTTGGTGTACTATGACCAGCGCAAAGTCATGCTTTCCCATCTGCACCCCCCGTTGGACACAGCTGGCCAGAGGGCAGAGGATGCCTCAAAGCTCTCGGCCATCTTTGACACGGTGGCCAGGAGCCAGGTGCTGTTCATGACGGACAGGTACGACGAGGGGCCCATCAAGCTGACCCACTGGCAGTCAGATGGGGTGGAGGCCAGTATCATCGTGGAGCTGATGAAGCAGGCCTCCGTGCCTGCCTGCATGCTGCTGACATTCCTGCTCTCACTGCTCTCTGGGATCTGCAGGAGCAGGTAGGTGATGTGACATCACCCAGCTTGTTTTTGCCTGGAAGTATAATTTGTGTTTAGGCATTGCAGGACTACTGCTCAACCCCGGTGAGAAATGTGATGCAAAATTGTTCTGTTGGAAACAGGCTGCTGTAAGATCTCCTGTTGGAGTCCGGGGAGTTCCACTGAAAACTCAATGCCACAGGCTCCCTCAGAGCTCTTCCTGGAGCTGGGAGGTTTTCTGGGGAGGCATTCATGTCCTCCCCATTTGCAGCAGGGATAGTTCATCCCTGCTTCAGTTTCATCACAGCTGAAACAATGGATTTCCAGCTATTCTGTGGCTGACAGAATGACATGAGGCTCTCCTTAATGGCTCGATAGCTGGGGACTCCCTCCTCCCTGTTTGCTGTAAGTCCCTCTGCAGCTGTGAAACATCAGCAAATACTGTTTCTAAATCCATCCTCTCTCCAAGAGACTGTGGTGCTGCAACCTTGGCACTTTATAGAAATTTAGAGGGATTGCTGGTCAGCCTGAATCTTTGGTGAACTCCTGTTCTCACAATCGTGAGCCTGAATAGGATGCTCCAAATGTAACACGTGGCAAGTGCTTGGACTGAAAACTAATTCTGAGCAGATTTGAAGGGGAGAAACTTAGAATCATGGAATCATTTACCTTGGAAAAGCCCTCTAAGATCATTGAGTCCAACCAGTAACCCAGCACTGTCAAGGCCACCACTAACCCATGTTTCCAAAGTACCACATGTTTTTTGAATATTTGCAGGGATGGTGATTCCACCACTGCCCTGATCAGACTGATCAGATCTCCTGCCTGGAGAGGTTGTGACAGAGAGGGGAGTGGAGTTCTGGTTCTAAGCTGCAAGGGGACACTATAATTGATGAAGTTTTGATAACAGCTACTACTGTATTCATGGATAAATCGTCTCAAGTACAGCCTAAGGGAATGTAGGTTCTTAACAGGTTTCCAATTGTGTGTTACGGTTGTAAAAAAATTACAGTGAAACTCTTCCCATGCAAAGATTTTCTGAGCAGTTGGGTTACACATTTTGGTACACAAAGGGAAAACTGTCTAGTTTTGGACTATTGGAAGAGATTTAGGTTCGAACCCAAACCTGATACCATCAAGGAGCCCTGTGTCCTGGGACTGCTCTGTAGATACTGTGTGTTACTGGTTCTTAATGGTGATTAAGTCACAACTTTGTGGTTGGGCAGCAGATTTGGAGTCAGCTCCAAAGATCCTTTTCCTGTCTGTGTGCCACCACCAACAGACAGGATGATTCTTTTCAGACTTGGTCTCGCTTGGTCCCACCTCGACTGGTGCCAGGACTCAGGCCAGGCTTGGAGTGAGGTTAAGCCCAAGCCTTGCAGGCATGCAGGGGGCTGCAGTTTAAGCGTAAGCTGGGAGCTCAAGCTCAGCTGGCAGGTTGGGCCCAGATAGCTGCTTCCCAGCTTCTCAGGAATTCTGACTTCAGCTTTTCCTAGGGCCAGGGTGGATGTTTTGAGGTAGAGCAGCAGCCGGCTGTACCTGCCAGCAGGCAGAATGCAAGGCTTGCTGTGCATGAACCTACACTGAGCCTGTCCTTACCCTTGGGAGGCAGAGCTTTCTCTCTCCTTTGCTTTATTCACCCACAGTATCAGCTTTATATTTACTTATCTTACACGTGTTTTTAAAACACCAGTCTCAGAGAACAGAGATTAGTACCTGGCTTTATAACAAGTCTCCTGCTCGACCTTCTAAGTCATTTGAAGTATTTTAGTTCCATTTTGCACGTGATGTGTGGTACAACCTCCTTCATGCCAACATAATTGAGGCAGGGAAGGTTCAAGATGTCACATGCAGGTGTTCTTCCAGTCCCCTCCTCCCCGTGCTGGGACAGGACATCCCATAAAATAAGATTTGCTGGATTTTCTCTCCTTCAGGTCACAGGACTTCTTTCTTTCCCTGTTTTTAGTGATGTTAAGGGATAGTCAGCTTTGAAAGGCCAAAGAAGGAGATCAGCAATGTCCTCTCAGGCTGCGGAGGCTTGGGGATTTTTGGAAATGCCCCTGTTGTGTATTTGCACAGGAGAAGCAGGGCAGCAGTGTTGGAAATCTCCAGGAGTTGAGTTGCTGCCATCCCTCCAAGCTCACCCAGCATCCCAAGTCCTGCACACCGAATTAAGGCATTTCTTCAGCACCACCGTGTGCTAAGGGGTGGCCATTGCAATTCTGCCTCAGAGGGACTTGAGGGCAGCATTCCCATTATCCCTGAAGGTCTCTGCTCTTGGGGACATTAGGATACTTTAGTCTTGAGGCAATAAATTCTGTGTGCTCCTTTTTAAAAAAGTCTGTTTATAAGCACCTCCAATTCCTCATCCAAAGGGAGGCACTGTTCCTGCAGTTTCTAGCAAGGAGCAAGAAAACACTCAGGAGTTCTGGTTAATGGAGCTTAATATTGGCATGTGATCCAGATTCGGAAAGATTGCTTTTCATCTGATAGTTGAAAAATCCCCTCTCACTCTTGGGAAAAAACTGAATTGGAAAATCAAGTCTTACTCATGGAGGCTATGTTAATTTAGTGCTAAAATTCCATATATTTGGAAATACCCCAAAGATCTCCTGCTGCTTAAATAATGCAATGACACAACGTCGTTGGATTTTGTTGGGTTTTTTTATCTGGTTGGTTTTCCATTGAAGTTCTGAAAATTGTTCTATATACTGTGTGATAAACAAGTGGGAGTATTTCTGGCAATGCACAGTTGATGTGCAAAGGGGTAGGAGACCACGCAAGGAATATTTTTTGCTTTCTTCCTCAGTCCTCCGAGAGAGGAGAGTTACCATAGCACATCTTGCAGCTGCTCTATTGAGCTTTTTGCAGTATGTTTGTATTTTTATTTCAATAAGTATGTGTATGTATTTCCTTTCCAAAGAAAGTCTGTGAGTGGAATAGAGGTTGTGCTTGTGGTGGTGAGTGAAAAGAGAGTCAGTTGTAGCACAGACAAGGACATCCCTCTGATGTGGTTTTGGGCCCGTGGTGTCCAGTTGAGGAGCTGAACTGGGAGCAGGCTGCAGTGGGTGCACAGTGTTGTGGTGCTCTGGGGGTGAGGCTGCTTTGGGAATCATTCCCACTTGTGCAAGACATTCTCCAGGCAGACAACAGCAGCCTGTCCTTTCCCTTGGCCAGGGGTGTCAGACTGGGGGTGACTCAGGGGTGTCAGTTTGGGGGTGACCCAGGGGCTGGCTGCCTCCAGCTTGAGGAGCAGCCGTGGATGGTGAGAGACACCCACTGCTGAGGGAGGATGGGACTGTCACCCAGTGAGTGTGTAGCATAGCACAGGGCCCCAGAGCTGCTGCTTCCTGCCTGAGCTGACAGGGTCTGGCAGCTGGTGTTTGACCCATAATTCTTCACCTTCAGCCATCTGTACATAATCCCACAGGTAGAGCGTTTCTCCTTCCCTGTCTTTGCATTTCAAGTGCAATTCTCCGCTCTAGTCAAGTTTTGCCACACCAGAGTTTGTAACCACTGGGCTGGGGTATAATTGGAAGGGAAAACTCATCTGCACTTGTGTCTTGGTGAATCTGTGAGCCCAGGTGTGTGTGATCAGTGGCCAGAGCAGTCACCCCCCTCTCCCTCCCCTGCACGGTGCTCTTTTCTCCACCGCCTCAGCTCCCTCCTCCTGACAAGTCAGCTGAGGAACAGTGCATTCATTTGTCTCCAAGGTGGGAGGCTGTAGCGAAGAGCTGAGTAACTTGGAGACCTCAAATTAAGAATGATTCACAGTACACTGCGTGTGTTTCAAACCCAATGTGTTTGAAATTTGAATGGGGAGGGAGGGAGGGGGAAGGGGGGACTTCAACACTCTGGTCCTTAAGCTGACAAACTGTGCACGAAGCGGGGTTCAAAGGGCTCAGGAGGATGCGGGGAGGAAGGGACAGCAGCCCCGGGGAACTGAGCAGGGTTTGCTGTACCCTTGTGGTTGGTGTGAATTGTATAAATAGCAGTGGGCACCCCAGTGTGCCCATCCTGGCCAGTCCTGGAGGCATCTGCTGCTGGGCACGGGCTGGCATGCTCCGGGTGAAATCCAGGGAAGGCACGCACAGTTTGCAGGGACATCCGTCTCCAGGCTGTGCTCAGTAATGATCCAAGCAGCTGTGCAAGTGTGAAGCAAAGTGAAGCAGGATACAAGGAAGGATGGTAGTGTGCGAAATGAATGTCACCTGAAGGACCGTGCCAAAGCAACACAGGAGAGTAGGTGAAGTCACTAAAAGTGACTGTGGATTCCTGGATCCATAATGAAAAATAGTGAAACACTGTGAAAATAGTGCAACAGCTGCACTGGGTAGTATAGTGCACTCCTGTGTACAGGAGAGAAGTGATCCAAATTATGTCCACATCAGAATTTATCCCCCGAACCAAAGCTGGTGCCATGTGTTGCTGTGGTTTCTGTGACCAGCCTGCACAAACCACCAACAGTCCTTGCTTTAGAGGTTGTGTGGTAATAAAAGTAACTCCCCAAAATAATTGAGCATCATTTAGTACTTTTCTTCTGAGTCATAAGAAAAGAACCGTGTGACTGTTTCCTCCCCTACAAGCCTAATGTGGATGTTAACTTTGAAACCTAATTAAATGCTAAATGTTGAGTTATCTACATAACGCTGGTCACTGCAAGGCAGTGGAGAGAAGGTAGAAGTGAAGACCCTGAAAAAGGAATTTGGAAGTAATAAAGAAAAAAAAAGAAGAGAAGGATCAAGTGGAAGAAAAAAGAAAAGAGGGGGGAAAAGGGACATAAACTGCATGGAGGGCACAGCTGTTTATATGAGGCTCACACCACATAGAGACTTATGATCACCCCTGCTCTGGAGCCAGGCTGGGAGAGCTGGGAGTGTTCACCTGGAGAAGGCTCCAGGGAGACCTCAGAGCCCCTTCTGGTGCCTAAAGGGGCTCGAGGAGAGGGATTTTGGATGAGGGCCTGGAATGACAAGACAACAGGGAATGGTTTCACACTCAGAGAGGGCAGGGTTAGATGGGATATTGGGAAGGAATTCCTCCCTGTGAGGGTGGGGAGGCCCTGGCACAGGGTGCCCAGAGAAGCTGTGGCTGCCCCTGAATCCCTGGAAGTGCCCAAGGCCGGGTTGGACGGGGCTTGGAGCAGCCTGGGATAGTGGAAGGTGTCCCTGCCCATGGCAGGGCAGTTGGCATAGATGATCTTAAAGGTCCCTTCCAACCTAACCCATTCCGTGTTCTGTGATGAGTAACACTGTGGTTTGTGCAGCAGTTACACCGTCTTGTATTGTTGCACTGAACACACAACTTGACTCTGCTCTCCTGGAGACTGGAGCATTGTGCAAACCCAGTGATGTATCCAAAAGCAGAGCTTGGAATCAGGATTGCCTTGTGGCTTCCTTGGAAGAGTGAGACGTGGTTTGACAGAGTGCAAATGAGAGCTTGGCTTGTCTGCATGTCTTGGTCTGGCAAGGCTGCCTTAATTCTGTTAACCTTTCAGAGAGTCATTAACATCTAATCACCAGCTCTGGTTGCACAGCCTTAACGTTACACTGACTGTTTTGCAAGGATTTTGGATGCTGGCCTGCCTGCTGCATGGCAAAGGCAAGAGGAGACATTCCCATGTGTTTCTGCAGGGTGCTGAAGTTTTGGCCTTTGTCTTTCTTGTGGAGCAAACTCTCAACTTGTGAGCAGCTGGGACATCGCCTGCAGCACCTCCAGGTCATCAGCAGCAACAAGAAGGCTCAAAACCAAAATCAGCTGATGAGGTATGGAGTACATGTAAAGTTAGGTGTGTCTTGGCTCTGTTCCTGTCTCCTGTGGGGAACCCAAACCATGGATCCCATGCCTGGACAGCACTAGGTCCTCTCTGCACCCTATCATGTTGCTCTATTCCCTGCTAGTTTGCACATCTTTACTCTGCACTGTATTTATATATGCATATATATTTGTGTCTTTATATGTTAATGATGCCTTTTGCCAGATACCTGTCTTTATCCCTAGCCTGGGAAAGGCAACTGGGATATTGCACCCCAAAAACTTGTACTGCACCCATGTGTGAGTACTTTTCTGTCTCTACTCCCACAGGCTCATTGCTTTCACGTGTGCTGCTGTCAACCACTGCCATCCATCAGTGTTCTGTGGCACTTTCCATAAGAGCAGAAAAGTTTAAATGCTCCCCTCTTTCACCCACTCTTTTGGGGAAGCTTTTTGTGCAGAAACTGCAGACCAGAGACTCCACTTACGCTGTTAGAACAGTAACAAAGTGTAAGAGAAAAAGCAAACATGCAGCACAGTGAGAGGAACAGAGCAGAGATCTGAGACAGATATTGGATGCCCTACGGCTCTTCCACAGCCAGTCTTGTTCTGTGTGGTTCTCTGATCCTGCAGTAATAGACTCCCAGGGAACACTTAAAATAGATTAGCAGATTTGAAGGCCAGAAGTAACTGTGATTGCTTAATCTGATTTCCTGAATAACTCACGTCATGGAATTCCATTCAGAAACTCTAGCAAGGAAGGGGCAGCTGAGCAGCCCTTCTGGGTTTGTGTATGAACCCAAACTCACTATTTATGGCCTTGCCTCAGAAAGCCATCTGATCTCAGTGTGGATGCACCAAGCGCTGGTGCCCTCAGTACTGGTAATTGGTAAATCCCTCTGAGTGTGTATATACCTTTCTACCGTTCCTCTTTGTGGCTTCAATCCCCTCTGCTCCCTGCTAAGAAAGGTTTCGTGGTGTGGCAGGCTCTGAGTGGCTCCATGGTAGAATCATGGAATCACAGAATATCCTGAGTGGGAAGGGACCCACAGGGATCATCCAGTCCAACCCTGGCCCTGCACAGACACCCCAACAACCCCACCCTGGGCATCCCTGGCAGCAGTGTCCAAATGCTCCTGGAGCTCTGGCAGCCTCGGGGCCGTGCCCATTCCCTGGGGAGCCTGGGCAGTGCCCAGCACCCTCTGGGAGAAGAGCCTTTCCCTGATCTCCAGCCTGCCCCTCCCCTGACAGCTCCAGCCGTTCCCTGGGTCCTGTCCTTGGTCTCAGATCGGAGCTGCTCCTCAGGAGGAAGCTGTAAACAGCTGTGAGGTGTCCCCTCAGTCTTCCCTTCTCCAGGCTGAACAAACCTGTCCTGTGCTTGGCCACAGAAGGAGCAGCACACCAGTGGAAGTGAAAAGATTCCTAGATTGTTCCTCTTCAGTGAGTTGTCCCGGTGTCCCTGGGACATCAAAGGTGCTACATAAGCAAAGCCAACAACTGTCATTGAAACATTAAACACTGTCCTTCCTTTTTCTCTCACTCTGTTTCTCTCTGCTTGCAGGAAAGCCAACATCTTTGTCTCTCTGCTGATTGATGTGGCCCTGGGGATACTGCTGATGTCGTGGCTGTACAGGAAGAACCGCATTGGTCACCTTGCTGACACTCTCATCCCTGTGGCTGATGTAAGTGGCCAAATCTGATCCCCTTTCACCTGCTCTGGGCACTGCCCAGCTCTCGATGCCTGGGGTGGTTGTAAGGAGGCAATGCCTCACACACAAGGGTTTCAGAGAGACCTGTCTGAAGTCATGCAAATTAGGTCTCCTCAAGAACAGTGAAATCTTCAAATCAAGCCTGTTGGGGCTGCTCAAAAGAAACTCAGCTCTGCTTTGCATGTGCTGTGAATAGTAATTAGATGTTTATGGGAGGGCTCCTCCAGCTCCTAAAGGAACAATTAGGCTTGGACAGAGCTCTGCAGCTGCAGGTTGGGTGGTTATGGAGGCACAGTGCTTTTATTTTTTTCTGGAGTCAACAGAAAGTGTTCTCAGGTTGTTGCTATATGAATTGTTTGTGGTGAAAAAAAAGCTGTAACCTGGGTTGAATCTGATAAACTGCTGGAAAGTCAAACATGATAAACAGTGCAGCTGTGCTTGTAAAGGAGTTTTGTGGGGAAGTCCAAAGGCTTTTCTGGTCAGGGTACAAACACCTGAAATCCTGCCTAAAAGCTGTGGGGTATGGATGCTAAACTAGGAAAACTTGCTGTGTCTTGTGATTTTCTTAAACATAACTCCTCTTGCCCACTGAGATCCCTCAACATCAGCAGAAATTCAGGGATAGCAAGTATGACTCACCCTGTCCTGCTCTTCTGGTGGTTCATTTTAGGTGCAGAGCTCCAGTATATCTGTTTAGTGGCAGTAAGGAACATATAATGTACTTCAGAGGCTGGAGACCAGACCACTAATCTGAGGTCAGCTCTGTTTTAAGAGCTTCTGTGTCTTGGGAATACATGTGAAGCCAATTTTGAGCCCTGCCATGCAGCTGCACAGCCTAATCCTTCCTCTGCCCACTTTTCTTTCATTTCTGAATGGGTCTTTCCATTGGTTTCTTTGTAGCAGCTGGAGAATGTCTTCTCTCTGCACTTCCTCCAGCTTCTTGGTTGGGAAGAATTTTATTCTGATCAGAGAATTCCACCAGCAGTTTATTTTTCCTACTTATGCCACATTTCCTGGGAAGAGCTCACATTTCCCTTGATGATGATCTTCTTGGTCCATGTCTAACTCCTTAATTATTACAAGGTCTCTGATCATTCTTGTACATGCTGGGCTTTCAGAAGGCATGTGTGGAGTGTCCAGCATGGCTGTGGGTCAGGATTATTGCTGGTTTTATCTTTCATAGTCAAGCTTTTAAGGACAGCATGTTCTAAGGATTGCTGCAGACACTGCTCAGCAGCAGCAGTGGGTATTTGTTGCAGGACACTTGCTCTTGTGTTTGACCTATACACTGCAAATATTCTTCTAAGCCTTATTCCTACGTCTTTTCCCTTACAGATATTTCAGCTGGAGAAGTCTAAGTTCTCTAGAGCTTTCCCTTTGGGATTACTGGAAGTGCCCAGCTCTCAGAAATCTGATTTCTTAACAAGTCTGCAGGGAAGTGGCTTTGGCTGCATTCCTGGTTGCACAGGTGGCTCCGGGAGGGATTCCATCTGCCCAGTGTCTTTGGCAGATGGACGCTCTCCATGCTCAAGGTGTGTCCAACCCCAGCACCTGTCCTGGACAGGCTTGCTTGTGAGGGTTGCTTGTTGGTTCCTCTTTCAGTAATTTAGTTCATCTGTCACTCAACTTTTGCCTCATAGTGTCAGCTCTCTTCACCAAGTCTCCTCCATGTGTGGACTCTGTTACCTGGCTATCACCAGGAGCTGTTTGCTTTCTTTCCTGGAAGTGCTGACTCCTCCATGTCTGGGGGGGCTGATAGCCAGTCAGTGCCTTTCTTCCCTGTTTTTCCAGGCTTATCAGTTCAGGCCACTCACAACTCTTCTTTTTTCCAGCCTTACTTTCTTCTTTCAGGCATATGAGATTATGGACGTAAAATCATTTGGAGTCCTTTTACTGCCTTTGCTGGGCATTGATTTATATGCTTTATGTGCAGGTCTTAAAAAATGCAGATCTGAGTGATCCCAAAATATACCAATGACTTCAGCATGTGGCGTGTAAGCCAGCACCACTTCTTTTCCAGTATGACAGCAAAATCTCCCCTCAGCCATTCAGCAGTAGGTTTCCTCTCTGCTGCTGAGTGTCCATCTGGTCTGCATTATTCCCATCACTGGGCTTTCTCAAGTGCTTGTGTGTTGCCAAGTTCAGTAACTCAGCATTCCCTGTGTGCAGAGAGCTCCTGTTCCTTCCCTAACACTCTTCTGCTCTGAGCTGTGCCCAGGCATTGACCCTACACCTCCGTGTCTGTTGGTAAATAGAACATTGGATATCTCACTTCCCCCAGAGGGTGCTGGGCACTGCCCAGGCTCCCCAGGGAATGGGCACGGCCCCGAGGCTGCCAGAGCTCCAGGAGCGTTTGGACAACACTCCCAGGGATGCCCAGGGTGGGATTGTTGGGGTGTCTGTGCAGGGCCAGGGGCTGGACTTTGATGATCCTAATGGGTCCCTTCCCACTCAGGATATTCTGTGTTACTGTTACAATAAGATTGTTACATATAATAAGGCCGTATACATAACCTCACTTTAACCTTATTGATTTTAATATTGACAGGCTAACCTTACATAACACATAACTTTATTGGTTTGATTGATTGATTTTAACATTGATGAAATCCCAGCTGTATGGGGCCTGGATACAGTGCTCAGGTTTTTTCCAACCAACATCTCTCTGGAAGGAAGCAGTGCAGGTGGGTTACTTTGACTCTCAGCACTGCCAGGGTCACAAGCTCAGCCTGCTGCCAGGAGTTCAGGCTGTGTTCCTTGGCTATCCCTTGTCATCCCCTGGTGAAATGGATCTCAAATCAGCACTTGGCTGGCAGTTGTTGATGCTGCACAAGACATCACTGAGTGCAGCTCCCACTTTCCCAGCATGGTGAGCTGTGCTGTGCTGGCTGTAATAACAAGTTGCTTTTGTCACTCAGTGAGGCAGATGTGATTCAGAGACACCCAGGGAGTAACTGGCAAGGAACTGTTAGGAAGGACTGAATTTTGAAGCAGGCTTTCAAATCCAAAAGTGGAAAACTTGAATAATCTTCCCTCTGTAGGTGCCCTTACAACTCCTACCTTCCTCATTCCTCTTGATCCCACCAGGCTTCCCAATGGTTGTCCTTGCTTTTGCCTTCCGCAAGACAGACTTCTTTCAGAAATACCTGACTCAAAGCACTGCACTGGTTTTAAACAGAACTGCTTATAAACCATCTCCTTTTTTTTCCCCCTTCATCTCTTTTATCCTTGCCAATGTCTCTTTTCCCTAAGTTGTAATCTGTTTGAAACAGTTACATATTTATCATAGATTGTGCCTGCAAAAGCATTGCTGGGTCTTGGAGATAATGGGATGTATGTTGCTACTCAGTCTTGTTCCACTGATCCACAAACAAAGCAAGCAGAGAGAACACTTCCTGGAAAATATTTTTAGATGTTAATTTGTAAAACTGTGTATCTTGGAGCCCAACCACCTGCAACAGACACAGGGCAGGTGTGTCTGACAGGGAGAGCTTTGGCTCTGCGTGCTCTGACTTGCACCAGGTAGAGCCCTTAAAGCTGGTAAAGACCTTTAGGATCATCAAGTCCAACCATCAGCCCAGCACCACCGTGTTCACCACTAACCCCTGTCCTCAAGTGCCCCTGGGGGGGACTCCACCACTGCCCTGGGCAGCTGTACTAGTGTCTGACCACCCTTTCAGTGAAGAAATTTTCCCAATATCCAACCTAAACCTCCCCTGGTGCAACTTGAGGCCTTTTCCCCTTGTCCTGTCCCTGTTCCCTGGGAGCAGAGCCCGACCCCCCCAGCTGCCCCCTCCTGTCAGGGAGTTGTGCAGAGCCACAAGGTCCCCCCTGAGCCTCCTTTGCTCCAGGCTGAGCCCCTTTCCCAGCTCCCTCAGCCACTCCTGGGGCTCCAGCCCCTTCCCCAGCTCTGTTCTCTTCTCTGGAGAATCACAGTGCCCTGTGTGTCCTTCTCCATCCATGTCACATCAGCATTAGTCTTCTGCACATGGAAACTAGGAAGAAGAGCATGACAGTAAAGAGAATATTTCCACAGTGAGCTCATCTAACCCTCGTTAGCTCTAGTCTCTCTCCAGTTTGGTCATGTCCCAGCACCCTGTTATGAAACACTTCCAAACCACTGTATCTGATTTATTAATATGCCCACATTCAGTATTCATGACTGCAGGAGGAGAATTGGACTCCCAGTCACCTTTCCTGATTCTACTTGCTATTGATCAGTCCTAAAATATCTGTCTGGAAAACAAACTGCAAGGTTATGCCTCAGGACTCTGTTTTGAGATGCCCTGCCCAGCCGAATAACAGTAAGGTAGGGCACCTTCCCAGGGCTACGTGCCCCTGCCAGGGTTTAGCAGCACCTCTGGGACTGGCAGCCTCCAGAAATACTCACTGCTAAAACCCAGCCTTGCTGAAGGACTGCTTTCAAGCATTTAAATATTTCATTAAAATCCCCAAATGCTTTTTCTAAGTTACCAATCCAACACTTTAAATATTAAAACCAGTCTATTTATAAAGCAGCAAACGCTTCTCAGCCACAGAGGTGAGCTCCATGGGATCCAATCAGCCCTGACTTGCAGTGAGACAGCGGGAAAAGGAAGGAAATAGAAACACAAGCCTTTTGGAGAAGTTGAAAATGGAACCATTAATTGTGCCAGTGCACTAAAAGTAAATGTTTACAAACTCATTTTGCCAGGATCTGTTGGTTAATAAAGAAAATGGAATCATTCCTTGGAAATAATTTTTCCTTAGGGAAATTGTACATGTGAGTGATCAGGAAAGCAGGCTCCAGTGCATCAGCTTTAGGCAGCGTGGCTTGGTGGTTCTACAGTGGGCAGTTTTCAGTGCCCTTCACTTGCATGGGCTGTCAGTGGGATTTTTGGAGAAAGGTCTTTTCCTCACAATCTCTGTCCATGTGGGACAGTGTAAGAGGTCACTTCTTCCAGGTATTTTCCCCACCTGTTTGCTGAAGGTTATCACTCTCAGCTCCCTCAGTTCAGAGCTTGGTGACTGGAGCTCAGCAATGGTTTCAGCTCAGGGGAGTAGGGCAGGTGTGAAGTTCTGAGGAGAAAAATCACCCAACTGCAAGGGGAATGTGGAGTAGTGGAGTGGAGAGAGAAAATCAATAAATAACACCAGCCTGGGCTGAAATCACCAGAAACTGTGAATCCCAGCCCTCAGTGAAGGGTCTGGAGCACACGTTTGAGGTGGGGAGGAACAAGTCCAGAGCTGGGGTTTGGTTTGTTCTCCAGCAGTGAAGTGACAGCACACAGGGCAGGCAGGAACAGGTCCTGAAACTCAGCACCAGAGTCCTGGGGGAGCTGCAGCTCCAATCCTGAGGTCAGACAAGAAGGACACTGAGGGGCTGGAGCAGGTCCAGGGAAGGGAACAGAGCTGAGGAAGGGGCTGGAGCACCAGGAGCAGCTGAGGGAGCTGGGGCTCAGCCAGGAGAAAAGGAGGCTCAGGGGGGACCTCCTCACTCTCCACAACTCCCTGACAGGAGGGAGCAGCCAGGTAACAAGCAACAGGACGAAAGAAAACAGCCTCAAGTTGCACCAGGGGAGGTTTAGGCTGGGGATTAGGAAAATTCCTTTATGAAGAGGATGGGCAGGCATTGGAACAGGTCGCCCAGGACAGTGGTGGAGTCACCATCCCTGGAAGTGTTCAAAAAGCCACGTGGATGTGGCACCTGGGGATGTAGGTTAGTGGTGCAACTGGCAGTGTGAGGTTCATAGGACTTGATGATGTTAAACGTCTTTTCCAACCATAATGATTTTCTGATTCAGTGGTGTGAGGAGCAGCTCCATTAGTGTTTTTCCTCATTGGTTCCAAGGCTGCTTTGTTGCTGGGATGCCATGAGTACCTGTCCATGAAGCCTGCAGAGAGTGATAGTGCTATGGCCTAGAACACCACAAAGTATCAAGGAAGTTTGTGCATGAGATACATTTATGTAATTGTATTTTCTACCCTGCTCTTAACAAATACAGATTGTTTTTAAAAATTCACTCTTTTTTGCCCATTAGTGCACTGCCATCTTCCCCCCTTTTAAAATCCTGACACCCTTCCCCAAACTCAGCTCTGGCTTTTCACCTGACTGTCCCCAGAAGTGGATTTGTGCACCAGCATTTGCCGTCTATTTCCAGGACCTTCATTACCCCAAGAAATCCCACTGTGCAAGCCTTCCAGAGGTGGCCAGAGGTGACACAGTTCCATGTTCCCAGCACAGAGACTGCTGAAGCAGTCAGGTTCCTCTCAGCTGTTGTATTTGAGTCAGTAAAGACTTAATAAAGGTGCATTTCTAATTTAAGTAGTCGCCTGTAAAGCAGTCATTTGGATTTTTTCCCATTGCTTTGAAGGCTGTGGTGGAATACTTGAGGGGGCAGCAATTCCAGTGCACCGGCCCTGTTCAGTTTGATTGCAGTCTTTTCTCTCCATGGCCTTGCTTCCTTGTGTTTGCAGCACGTGGCTGAAGAGCTGCAGGACCTGCTCCAGTGGCTGATGGGAGCACCAGCTGGACTGAAAATGAACCGAGCTTTGGATCAAGTTTTGGGCCGCTTCTTCCTTTATCACATCCATCTTTGGATCAGTAAGTGAAATTGTTTAACTTTCCAGCCTCCCTTTTCATCTCTTCCCTCTGAGTGTTTAATGTTTGCCTAGAGGTGAGTAATGAATCAAAATGCACTTCTGCAAGTACAGACTTGTCTGGGAGTCTTCCTGCTGTGGGAACTGAAGCCAAAGTTGGATTCCCACACAAGGAATTCATGCATATTAAATAAAGTGCTGGTATTGATGCTCTGTAAGAAGAGCAGATCCTGCTGGGGCTTAGTTACTTGCTGTCACTGCTGGTGAGTGTCCAAGGGAAGGCACTGCTCTGAGATCTCTTGTAGGGTTTCGTGGTCTTTGCCATGTGAGAGGCAGCTCTTGGGATAAGGGTGAGAAGTGTGCAGGGATGCAAATGCCAACCCTGTCCTATCACCAGCTTCAGCTTAGTGCAATGTCATTATTTCAGGTTCTTCCTTGGAATAACACACCCCTGTTTTCCCTGATGGAGGAGTACAGGGATGATGGACATGAACTCCATAGTTATTATACTGATTTACTTTGCTCACCAGTCAAGTATGGTCTTGTTTCTGTGACTTTGCCCCACTTTGGTGATGAAAGAGACTGTTTGTCCACACTGCTTTATTTTACAAAAGCCATATGGAAGAGCAGAAAAACAGGAATGGCTGCAGTAAAGGTTGATGTGTACAGTTAAAAATGTATATAAGAACCTGGACACAAATGTAGAAAATCAAATGTTACATCCCTGGAAATGTTCAAGGCCAGGTTGGACAGGGCTTGAAACAACCTGGTCTGGTGGAAGGTGTTCCTGCCCATGGCAGGGGGTGGCACTAAATGGTCTTTAAGGTCCCTTGCAATCCAAACCATGCCATGCTAATTCCATGAAATCCCATGTGGGGACAGGTGACTGCTGCGTTCAAGCTAAGCACACTCCTCCCCATCCTCCCAGTGCTGCCTCACCATGGGGCAGAAACATGGGCAGAAAGAGAGTTTTTGTTGGCCCTCCTAAAGAGGAGATGGCATCTAAAGGAGTTTTCCAGCTTCACTTCCATGTTTTCTTGGCTCTGATTTCTGGAGCAGTGTTCTAGGGCGAGGGGAATCAGCCTTTTGAGAGGGTCAAGAGGGAGATGACCCAGTCAAACACTGACCCTCTGCCATGTCCACCAGGCTACATCCACCTGCTGTCCCCCTTCATTGAGATGATCCTGTGGTACGTGGGGCTGTCGGCTTGTCTGGGCCTGACCGTGGCTCTCTGCATCCTCTCCGACATCATCGCGCTCCTGACCTTCCACATCTACTGCTTCTATGTCTACGGGGCCAGGTGAGTCCCCCTCCCTCTCTGGGCTTTGTTGGAAACACCTCAGGCCATGCTGAAGCATTCAGTCCTGCTGTAGTTCTCCTGAATTCAGTTTAACCCACTATTAATTTCTTGCAGTCTTTTAAGCCTGTAGAAATGATGGCCACAGTAGTACAAGCAACCTGCCTTTCATTTGCCCTGCATTTAGATATTTATCTGTCATGGTGATGGCCTGGAAAGATAAAATTACATGACAGGCAGAGGACAAGAAAGCAGTTCACCCCATCCCTTTGATTCAGCCTCATAGTTCTCTCTTCAGTTGCACCTTGCTAGAGATTTGGAGGGGAACTGGAGAAGAGGAGGAGGAGAGGGGAACCCCTGTAATTTTGGAGAAGCCCCAAAATCCCTATCTCTGCCCTGCTTCAGAGAATGTTGCCTGCACTGTGGAGCACAGAGGGCAGGTTTGGGGTCACAGGGGATCTGTGACACTATCCTGGTGTCATTGTCTGGAGGGTCCGTGGCCTGAGAGCTGGGCAGAGGCTCTGAATGAGTACGGGGAGTGCAGGGGGCTTTGGGGCACATCTGGGGCATGTTGGGGTTCCTGTGCAAGAGGTGCCCATCACTGTGCTCTGCTCCTGCTCTCCTCTAACTTGTGCTGCACCAAGGAGTCCCACGGGCCACAGGATGTGCTTGCCAGGGACATGGGATACAAGAGATAAAGGACCTTTTGCCTTATAAGGTACAGAATGGCCATTGTCCCTCCGCAGGCTTTACATTGCAAACAACACAAGAAATAGTAAATCTTTAGATCTGGGTAGTTTAGGGAATGGTTGGAAATACTGAGACCTGATTTATGAGCCAGGTCTGTTGTGAGCATAGGTCTTACACCCAGAATCAGTAATGTCAGGAGCAGGAGGTCTCTCACCTCTAATCACTGGAATTTCTGTGTTGGTCTGTGAGGAGTGGCCTTGCTCATCCTAGTTGTGCAGAGGGGTAGTAGGAAGTAGGAAGAGCATTTTCTCAGCTGATTGCTCTTCCCTGGAGCTGCAGGGAGCCAGCCCACCTGTCTCGTGTTTGTCAGAAGTATGGAAAGCTATGTGCTGTCCCCATGGAGAGCCAGGAAGAGTCAGCAGTCACCCACAGCCACCACAGCCCTTGAATTCCTGCAGCTGGCAGCAGGAAGAATTTGCTGGTTCAGGTGCTGGCGAAGCCTGAGATCCCCTTCTGGAGCAAACCACAGAGTGAAACGAGGGCAGGCGTGTGTGTGCAGGCAGCAGGGCAGGTGGGGCAGGTGCCACTGCAGCAACACCCTGACACTGGGTGTCACGTCGGGGTGCAGGGAGAGCGTGGCCTTAGTCAGAGCCACGGCCAGGTGTGTGCCAGAACCTGGAGGAGTTGTCCTGGGCTCCCTCCTGCCTAGGGATTAGTGCACCGAGCTGTGCCTGCCAGTCTGGAGGCACCCTGCCAATTCCTTGAAGCAGCTGGTGTTCCTCAAACCAGATTCTTCTCTTGGATGAGACTCCTTGCCTCTGCTTTCACATTGCTGCCGTGAAATCTGAGCAGCCTCCACACCTTAGCTAGCCTGGTTTGCCAGTCTGGCTTTTGTAGCTCAGGCTTTCTCAGACTCTGTTCTGCCCCACACATTGGCCATGTATCCTTTCTTTACATCCCTGTATGTTGGCACTGCTGCCCAGGGCTCTCTGTGCCTCCTCTCCATCCCAAAGGCTCTTTCTTCCTTGATGTTATTCCATAAAGAGGTGTCTGTTTCCCACCCTTGTCACCCCAAGTTTCCCTCACCGTTGTCATTTTTCTGTGAGGGAAGTAGCTCCAAGTCTCATAGCACCAAGTTCTGAAAGCCTAAGGAAGGGGTGCAGTAGCAGGCATTTCATTGATCTTGTCCCACTCTTAAGGACTTTTAGAGCTGTGGGTTACCAGAGAAGCTGCAGGGGCTCCACTCCTCTCCCTTGTATCTCTGTGCTGCAGAGGCACAATTGCGTTGCACGGACTCAGGTGTGGGGTTAAGACCTTGGCCAGCCCTGTCTGCAAGGGTGTGAAGGCAGGGGAGGAGACAGATCTGAGCTGGCGAGACACAGGTGAGCTTGGGGAAATGAGATTGCTGGTTCTTTTCATAGAATCATGGAATGGTTTGGGTTGGAAGGGATCTTAAAGTTCATTTCATTCCAACCCCTGCCATAGGCAGGGACACCTTCCACCATCCCAGGTTGCTCCAAGTTCTTTCCAACCTGGCCTTGGACACTTCCAGGGCGGGGGCAGCCACAGCTTCTCTGGGCACCCTGTGCCAGGGACTCAGCACCGTTTTGCTGCAGGGAAGGTGTTGCCATGAGGCTGGCGATTGCTGCAGCCCCAGGGCAAGGCCTGGCCATTGCCCTCCAGTGGCCCAGAGCTGGCTGCAGTAGCCCCTGTGCCAGGTTGTGCGGGGTTGACTGAGCCATGAGTCTATCTGCATCATTCCCAGTGGATTTGTTTTGCCACACCGGGCTCTGCAGGTGGGTGAGTGGGTGTGGGGCGGTGATGGTGAGGGCTGGGTGGTGCTGGAGCTGGGCACTGCCTACTGTGCTGCACAAAGTCTTCTCTTTGCTCAGGCTCTACTGCCTGAAGATCTACGGCCTGTCCTCTCTGTGGCGCCTGTTCCGGGGCAAGAAGTGGAACGTGCTGCGGCAGCGGGTGGATTCCTGCTCCTATGACCTGGACCAGGTAGTGCCACGGCCCCGGGGACACCCCAGGGCACTGCCCACCGGGATGCCCTCCCATCCTGCTCTGACTGATACTGGGACAGAGCCATGGGAGCCTTTATGGTGCCCTGAACAAGGACATACCCTGACACTGAGTCCATGGCTCTTCTGCTGCCTTACAGCACTCCTTGAATTCCCTGCAGCACTCCTTCATTGCCTGCACCCCTTCCCTTCCCTACACGCCTTCCCTGCCCTCCAGCACCCCTTCCTTACCTGCAGCAGCCCTTCCCTTCCCTGCACCCCTTCCCTTCCCTGCAGCACCCCTTCCTTGCCCTGCACCCCTTCCCTGCCCTCCAGCACCCCTTCCTTACCTGCAGCAGCCCTTCCCTTCCCTGCACCCCTTCCCTTCCCTGCAGCACCCCTTCCTTGCCCTGCACCCCTTCCTTGCCCTGCACCCCTTCCCTGCCCTCCAGCACCCCTTCCTTACCTGCAGCAGCCCCTCCCTTCCCCGTACTGCTTCCATTCCCTGCACCCCTCCCCTTCCCTGCAGCACCTCTTCCCTGCCCTGCACCCTTTCCCAGCTCTCCAGCATCCCTTCCCTGCCCTCCAGCACCCCCTCCCTTGCTCAGAGGGCTAAATTCTGGCAAGGGCAGAATTGCCCTGAGCACCTGCCCCGCACCCGGCGGGCTGTGGTGGGTGCTGCAGATGCTGGCAGCTCCCGGAGCCTGGAGTGGGAATGGGGGAGGGATGGAGGCAGTTGGAAATGTGGTGCCCAGCAGTGTTGCCACAGTAACAGCCGTGGCAGCGTTTCTATTAAAAGGCCCCGTTTCATTCACGTTGTGCTGGAGCCTGGCCCACACACTCTCACTCAGGCAGAGGCAGTTTTTTGTGGAGTGCTGTAAGCTCTTTTTAATTTCTGAAATGCCATGCAAAAGTCCAGCAGAGCCTGAACAGCTCCGGGCCAGCAGCTGCAAACATCACTGAAATAATACAATAATATTTGGAAACTTGCAGGGTCAGCATCTCTCTCTATTACAGCAGATAACCTTGAGCTTCTTGCACCACAGCTGAGAGCTGGTTTTCTGTTTCTTTGGTGATTAAAAGCCTCCGTGCCAGGTTTGCATCAGGGCTCACTCCCTGTGTACTTTGAGGAGAATTGGTTTGGCACTCCAGGCTTCATCCTGCTGCTCTGGAGACCAGTGGGAATTGTGTCGCTGCTCGGGTAGGAAGAGACATTCAAAGCAGACCTTAAAAGACTTTTGGAGGTTTAAACAACTGCAGTGGAGTGACAGGAGAGGGTAGAAACAACTGCTGTGAGGAGAATGGATTGGGTTGTGATCTAGTTTACATCCCTAAAGCTGGGATGCTGATCCACCTCTGTGCCGTGGCTGCTGGGTTATTTTCTTTCATGATATCCCATAGCCGTGGTCCCTTTTTGCAGAGGTTGCAGTGCCCTTATGCTCCTGTGGCCTGTCTGTTCTGGAAGTGGTGACTGGAAATTGAAGAGTCAGGTCCCTGTTTGTTATAAATCTGAATTTCTCCCACTTGGAATTATTTAGACCTACACCAACTGGGCTGGCCCAGAGCAAAAATAACTTTTTCTGTGGGCAGTGGAGCTAATGACACCTGCTTCCTTAGGGATTTTTCTCCTTTATCCTCTAAATATTGCTCCCTGACTCCAGCTTCTTCCTCTCTCCCACCTTCCCACTGAGGCAGGATTCCTGTGGCTGGACAGCTCAGCCAGTTGCTGCCTTGGGGAATGTTTATCATCCAAATTCTGTCAGGTTTGCACCAGCTGCCTGCAATGCTAAAACAAGAAGGAACGAAAGTACTTCTCAATTCTTTACAGAATTCCCATTCGAATTACCACTTCTTTGTTCTTTTCCACATTTTTCTGGTAAAATCTGATCAGTGGCTCTAAAACTTTTGGGGACAGAGAGTGGAAAAATTGCAAGATCATGTAAGTCTTGTTTCCTAAGGAAGCTGGCCTGAAATGGGAAATCTTGAGTGTTGTCTCTAAAGGAAAAGTGCTGTCAGGATCCAGCTTTTATTTATCTTTCCAAATGTACTCCCATAATAAGGAGTTTTGAAGAAGGCCCAGTGAGAGGAGAAATACTGAAAATATCCAAGGTAACAGCATTATTCACATAGGCAACATAAAAACACATTAAGGAGTCCTGCAAACTTCCATTGCCTCAGAGTCTCCTATTTTTTATTTGTAATGTATTTTATTTTGCCATTTCTCTGCTCATGATTGTGTTTCCTTTTTCCCTAGTTATTTATTGGCACTTTGCTGTTCACAATCCTGCTGTTCCTCCTGCCTACAACTGCACTGTATTATTTGGTGTTCACCCTGGTAAGATTTAACCCTTGAAACAAGTCAAACACTCTCTTCTGAGATAGAAAAAAATGGTTTCCTAGGCATTTATGGTCATCCATAAAGAAAATAAAAATGTGGGTGTCTTAGGAAGGATTCTCACACAGCTCATGTTTGTGTTTTTCTAAAGGGAATTCCCAGCAAATCCTGGCTGGCAGGGCAAACTCTTCCCCTCTCTTTCTCTCAGAAGTTGTTTTTTTATCTTTCCGTCCACATTTGTGGTGATGGCCTCTCTAGTCTGATCCAGAACTTTTTTTTCAGGGAATTAACTTGCTGTATTAAATGTTTTCAGCCAAGCTTTCTTTTCAGCTCCTCAGAGGCTGAAACTTCTTCATTTTTCTTTTCTTCCCCCAGTATGACCAGTCCTCTCTGCGGTCTGCCCGGAGCCAAATTTTCCACAGACAGTGGCCATCACATGCTTTCAGCATCTTTTTTGAGCCCTCTCTTTTCAGATGAGCTTGGCAGCAGGAAATAACTGCAGTGTGACAAAAGGAGGTGCTTTAGTCAGGGACAGAAAACACAGAGCAGGAAGCTAATTTCTGCCTGCTCTGCTCTTGCTTAGGCTCATGTGGGGTTTCTTCAGGCAGAAATGAGCTGCTGCAGCTCACTGTTGGGGAGAGGGAAATTTACATTCACTGGTACACAATGATGGAGTTGACTCGAAATGGGAGAATTTGGGCTTCCTTTTCAACTGTGGCTGTTGAAAGTGGAATAGTTCTTGTGTCCTTGCTGGTCACAGCATCCCCAGCTGTGGGAGCTTCATTCCTGTTATCCCCTTCAACCCAGACTGCTGAGGACCCTCACGCAGGGTCTGGATGCTCAGCACTCCCAGACATCACACCCACTTTGGGAGGCTTTAGCTTAGCACACAGCAGTGCCAGATCCCAGCTCAGCTCAGGAATTTACAAGTGTTTCATCTCCTGTTTCCTGAGATTTTCTGTTAAACTGGTTTTTGTAGCTCCGGTTGCTGGTGGTGATTGTGCAGGGCCTCATACACTTGCTGGTGGACCTGATTGACTCCCTGCCTCTTTATTCCCTCATCCTTCGCCTCTGCAGATCCTACAGGCTCGCAGGTGAGTTCCTCAGCTCTGCCCCTGCAGCACTTCAAGCATTTCGCATTATGTGCTTGATTTTGGTGCACTGGGTCACTCCTGAATTGAGGATGCAGTGGGGGTAGGAAAGAACCCGAGGCTCGAGTCGTGCAAGTGTCCCTACAATGAACCAGCTCCTGCAAGGAGCAGGATGAGGATGTCAATGGAAAGAAATCTGAATCTGAAGCAGAATCAGGAGCACCTTTACAAAGCCCTTGGCCACTAAAAGTGACATCCAAACGAGCACCATATAAACGAGCTCATCTTTTATTCCAGTTCTAGACTACCAGGTCAGGTAAAACTTCTTGCGAGTCAAACGTGGCATAGAGCAGTGCCAGGGGAGGGTTAGGTTGGAGATCAGGGAAAGGTTCTTCCCCCAGAGGGTGCTGGGCACTGCCCAGGCTCCCCAGGGAATGGGCACGGCCCCGAGGCTGCCAGAGCTCCAGGAGCGTTTGGACAGCGCTGCCAGGGATGCCCAGGGTGGGGGTGTTGGGGTGTCTGTGCAGGGCCAGGGTTGGACTCATGATTCTTGTGGGTCCCTTGCAAATCAGAATATTCCATGATTCTGTGAAACAAGCTCATAACCTTGGGTGTTTGGGCTCTGAAACAAACCAAATCACAAAAATAGTTGGAATATCAGCTGTTCCAAAGGGCTGGATCTACAGTGGTTGCAGATCAATGGAGCTCTTTCAGTTCTTTGCTGACTTTGACTGACTGAAGCCCTGACCTGAGGTGTTTGGATTAATTTCAAAGCTCTGGGCAGAGTTCAGATAATCATTCCCTTTTTGAGACTAATCTGTCACCATTTTGAAACCAGTCATTGTTTTTCCACTTTGGGTAACCATAAACCATGGCTGGCACCAGAGTAAGGACTCATTTTGGAATGCCTTTGACTGTCCACAGCTATGGTTGATCTAGTTACAGTCAAGCACATCTAAATTATTATCTCCCATCCTTTTAAAGAGCATGCAGCAGGAATTTAGCATAGAAGAAAGAGCTTGATCATCAGTAAACCAAGGCCAGTCATCAAAGGCAGAGGAAGCTTGAGGCAACCTCAGCAGCTTTGTCTGCTGGAGTGCTGCCAGGCTCAGTTTTGGGAAGGTAGAGCTCAGCTGTGTTACCAAGTCTGTTGCTTTTCCATGGCAGCCTTCAGCAGGTTCCTATGAATTTCCTGGCAGAAACCTCTTAAACCCTTCAGGGCTGTCTTTGGGGAACAGGAGATGCTGCTGAAGAAAACTGACCCAGTAATGAGCAGGATGTAGGGCAGGAGGAAATCTTGGTGCCACTGAGAGGTGTAAGACCACGAATTCCTTTATGTTATGTAAGGCCACAGGTGACTTCTCCTCATTCCTGTTCTGCCAGGTCTCTGCTGCAGGAAACAAGCCCCCACCCAAGCAGGGGATTGTCCTCTCAGCTGAGTTCCTTCTCACTGGCACTGCAGTGCCCTGGTGATGCCTTAGGTTTTAGCTTTTATATTTTTCAAATTCTGCGTTCCCAGTGTGTAACTCTGCAGTGTCCTGGAGCCTGGGAGCTGCTGCTCTCTCATGCTGAGACAGACAGAACAAAGCCTCTCCAGGCTGCTCTCCAAGGACACCCAGCCCGTCCTAGGCCCAAAATGTGTAACCCAGCATCTTGAAAGGTGGGCAAACTGAGGGCAAATTCCATCATTAGCTAAAGTTTAATTGGTGAAATTGGGTTGAGATGCAAATGGAGCAAAGCTATAAAAGTGTGAAGAACTCGTGACTCGGGGTCCATCTTGGGTGCAGCCTTTGGCCTGCCCAGGGTGTGCCTCTGAAGGCCTTTCAAATAAATATCCACCTTTATTCCCTTCCTCCTGCCCAGTCTCTGTTTCTAGGTTGGCCTCTTCAGGCATCACTGGTGCCTGTGAGATGAAGAGGCATCTCTGAGCATTTCTGCAGCCTGTGTTCCTGCCCCAGCACAAAACCATGGCATGGCAACAGGAACAGATGGAGCAGTTGAATCCAATTCAAAGGACTTCAGAGAGTACACATCACATGGTGTCCTCACTGCTGAGGTGCTGCCTCCCTTGTCAGACTCAGAACTTGGATAAGACATCCTCTGGCAGGTGTTAGGGCAGCTGATTTTACAGGCACCTTCAAGATGGTTCTACCAACATGAATGGATAGTTTTTGCTGGTAGGAAGGGGGCTGAGTTCAGCTCGGTTCAGTTGTGGCAGCTGGCCTCCAAGTTGTTTGACAAGTGTCTGAATTGACAAAATACTCCATTGATGAAGCCCGGGTCAGGGGTAGGTGAATGATCCATCCACACACCAGAAACTAAGTGCATTTTTTCTTTCCACACAGCCAAAGTGAAATATTTATGACTTTAAAAGGCCTTTTTTACCTAGATCACAGCTGATGTCCTCTGTGCAAGAGTTCTGTGCACCTAGTGCCAGCTGAAGGGGTGCCACCTTGGTTGGGATGTGGATTCACAGCATGAAGAAAGCCACAGCAGGGGCTTCAGGGCTTTCAGAGGAAACAGGAAAGTGGCAGGTTTGATGGGGTTAGCCTGTTAAAGTCATGTGAATGCTGGGACTGATGAGCAGGGATTGCTTTGAAATGTTTTAATGCCTCCAGGTCAGCCACTTCCCTCCCTCAGCCTGAAAGAGGGACAGATTTGTCATGTGCTCTGTCCACATGAGCACAAATTAAAGGTGGGCTCTCTGCCTACTGCTAACATGGAGTTCCCATTCGGAGGGAAGTTTGGGAAAAATTGAAGGTTTTTCCAGTCCCTCTGTCATGATCAGGTCTGGCTGGCTGATTTCTAAACTGTGTGCTTGCTCTAGGACAGAGTTTTCAGGCTGGAGGTGAGAGGGCTTACTTTTAATGGAGCTGTGTCATCAGGCTTAAAGCATTGTAGAGACAATTCATGCTTCCTGTTGAAAATGTGGAATGTTCCCAAATCTAGAAAGGTTGAAGACAATTTCTAGGGAACCAGTGCTCAGCCAGCCCTGGGCAGCAAATGCATGGTCTGTGCTCCAGGCATTGAACCATGGAATATCCCGAGTAGGAAAGGACCACAAGGATCATCAAGTCCAACTCCTGGCCCTGCACAGGACACCCCAACAATGCCACCATGGGTTTGGTTTCCTTGTTTTGTGTCTTTGCAGCTGGAGTGAAGTTCAGAGTCCTTGAGCAGCAGGATGGAAAACCTCTGCGGCTCCTTATGCAGGTAAGGCCCCTGTGCCTTCCATGACAATTCCTTCCCCCCAGAGTGACCCCAGTCCATCTCTTCTGCTCCCACTGAAAGGCTCCACTTCAAAATTATCAGCTGTAAAATGCTGAAACAAGGGAAATAATTTCGTGTTGCTCTGGCTGGCTGCTGCTTTCTGTGCCTGCTTGAGTCCTGTGTTTGGAGAAAATGCAGTGCCCTGGATGGTGTGAAGTGAAATGTAGAAGAAGGGGAGGTAGGAGAAACACAGAGCTGTGTTACTTCTGGGATTAAGATCTCATGCCATTATCACCTCCTGGCTCTGGGCAGCTTCATGTGGTAACTGCAGAACACTGGGAGAAGCAAAAGAAGGCAGTTAAACCACCCAAAATGAAGCAGCAGGAAAAGCTCTTCCCCTCCAGAGGTGGTGGAAAGCCTTGGCTGGTCCATGACGCCAGCAGGACAAGAGCCTGGGCATGATGAGAGAAGAAAGGGCCTCCTGCTTTTCTCCTGAGTTGCCCTGGTGAGGGGTATGGGCAAAGCTTACCTGTGCTTTTGTAATCCCCCCATTCCCACGCTCTGGCATCAAAAATACTAAAGGAAATTATCTCCTGAAAAGAAATGAGGTGTTGGCAGCAGGGAAGTTCTCCTTACGCTTTCAGGAGTGAAATTTCCATCTCCTGGCCCAGCAGGAATACAGCCATATCCCAGAGAGGCTTTTCTTGCTCTCTGCATCCTAAGAGGAGAGGCTGCCAGTAGTGTATAGCACTTAGAAAAGCTCTTGGACACTGGGGGAGTGTGTGGGAAGGATTTAACTGCAGCTTCCCAGCGCTTTTGCTTTTTCCATCACCAGTCCCACCCTATTTCAGCAAAGGTCAGGCTAGCAGGGAACCAGCAAACCAGCTAGTAGCAATTCCAGAGGGAATCCCTTCAGCAGATGTCTTCTAGGGCAAAACTAGCATTCTCTGAGGAAGCTGTCTTCCCAGCTCCTGCCTTTCAGTAGGATAGTGGTGTAAGAACCAAAATCTGCCATCCTCTGTGGCCAGGAGATTCCAGAAAAAGGAAACCAGACACCAGAGATGAGGCACGGGAGCTGCTGAGCAGAGGCTTTGGCATCAGTGTGTGTGAGAGATGAGGTGGATGGGGTTTCCAGAGGGAAAAGACTACGACTTAAAGAGCAGAGGCAGTGAGTCATATGACTGTGATGAATTTTCCTTGGATCACTGCAGGAAGATCCATTTTTTATCTGAAATATAGCACAAGTCATCACCTCAAGAGGTGGAAGTGCTGCAGTAGATGTCTGTCCCAGCCTTCTGTTCAAATAATAATGAGCAGACAATCAGAAAAAGCACGTTTTTGCTCTCCTTGTGCTGGTGGAAATGAAAAATGGGCTTGTGTCAGAAATCCTGCTGAATATCCCACCTTCTGATAGGCCTTTGGAGAGGGTAATCTAAAAAACCTATTTTTAAGTAAAATGCTAAAATTCTTATTTATTGTACCTGGTGATGTGCCTTTCTTGAGATTCCGCAGTGGCTTTGCCCCCTCTCTGTGCGGAGCCCTCTTGGAGCAGTGCCTGATGGAAGTAAGGCTGGATGCATGGAGCTACACCCAAAATAACTGAAGCTGTAGGGGAGGGATAGTCTGAGCTGTCCTGTGGGGCACTGGGAATAGATTAGAAATCAATAATGCTGGCTTTGAGCATTCCCAACCAACCCCTGGTTCAGCCAAGAGATTATTTTTGATTTTTAAGATAGCGTCTCTGGAATGCAAAGTCCAGACCCTGGAGGGGGACCGAGGATGGGGGATGATATTTCCATTCCAAATGCTGCTTAACATTCTTCAGGAAGTCTTTACATAGTTTTCATTAGTGTTTAAAATCATTTCTTTTGGTGCACAAGAAGAAATATTTCTGGCCGTGTGGCTCAACTGAACTGATAGCCCAGGGAGAAAACTGGCTTTAAGCTGACGGAGGGCAGGTCTGGAGTAGATATTAGGAAAAAATTCTTCCCTTTGAAGGTGGGAAGGCCCTGGCACAGGGTGCCCAGAGAAGCTGTGGCTGCCCCTGGATCCCTGGAAGTGTCCAAGGCCAGGCTTGGAGCAGCCTGGGATAGTGGAAGGTGTCCCTGTCATGGCAGGGGTGGGATGAGATGAGCTTTAAGGTTCCTTCCAACCCAAACAGTCTGAGATTCTAGGATTCTAGGACACGATGAGTTTGATCCATTAATGTACCTTCTGCTGAAAGTCTCATCTTGCCAGCAATTGCTTTGGAAAGGGTTAAACAACAGAGGAAGGAAAAGGGAACAGCTCCATTAGGATGGATATTCTAGCAGGGTTTATTATAGCTTTGACCTACAGAACTTTCATAAGGGGAACAAATATTGCCCCTTCACTAATAAATGAGTTTTGTCTGTTTGCTTCCATTTGTACCAGGAGAGGCAGGGCCATGAATTGCTCTGGGTGTAAAAAGCCCTGGTTATTGCAGTGGCCAGTGTTACCCCTGAGTATCACCGCTCTGCCCAGGGATGCTTCTCAACAAGAAATGTTGTGTCCAGACCCTCCAGCCTGCACAGCTGATAGTCAAAGGAACACTCACTGTGTCTCTCCCTAGTAGAGCAGCAGTTCCTGTCCTCCTCCCCCAGCATGGTTCACTTAAAACATTCTGCTTTGCCTACAGCTGAGGAAATGGGCAGGAATAGTTACTCTGGTTTTATGGCTGTTAGTTCTGGGGACAGGTTTCTTTGGCCTTTTTTTTGTTTTTCCCTGTTTATTCTTTCCTTATAATTTTCCCTGCAAGCAGCTGCTCTGGCCTTTTTCCTAAACTTTCTGTGGATGCTTCTGTGTACAGGCATTTCGCCCTTCTGCTTGAGCAATCTGTACTTTGAAACTAATTTGACAAAGGTCTCCAGGATTAATTCTAATGAACTCTTAGCTCAACCCTCCTTTCCAAGAGCTCCATCTCTGTGGGCACTGGGGGTTCATCCCTCACCACTCCATGAGGCAGCTGAAGCAAGCTGGTGGCACAGTCAAACTCCCAGAAACCCAGACAGTTTTTAGTGGACAAAAAAAATATTCAGCTTTGACCAAGTAGTGACTCTGTGCATGGGTTTTGCTGTCTCTCTTTGCTTTTGTGGCTGGATTCTGTGCTGTGAATTACAGTCTCCTTTCCCAGAGCTGCTTGGTTGGTTCCAGCAGAGCTGAGCCCTTTTTCTAGAGAAGGATGTCCTTCCATTTCTCTCCACTGGCCAAGCTTTCCCTGCCTCTGTAAGCCCCCAGCCCTTGGCATCTCTCATGGCCCCTGCTCTGAGCCCCACCATTTCTGTGCAATCTTTTTGCTCTTTGGGGACTGTGCTGTGCATCCTTTTCATGTGTCAGATCTTGGCCACACTGGGTCCATCCTGTGGACTTCACTTGTCTCCCTACCCCAAATGCTTCACTGGGATGAGCATTCCCAAGGTCTAACATGCTTCTGTCACCCTTTGTACAGTTACTGTGTCTGTTCACATCCTTGTCTTCAAAAGGTCAATGCAGCAGCTGGGGACCAAAGTCAGAACTTTTGTAGGCACAGGCTTGGGGTGGTGATTGAAGTCAAATTAAAAAAGACTAACTCAGCCAAGGAGACTTAATTGAAAATGGTAATGAGGAGCTCTGTGGTGTGATCCTGTTGTGCTGGGACTTGGTTCTGCTGGGTGGTTTCGGGTGATACCAGGCACAGCTGTGGGCTGAGGGCTCGTAACAGGTACAGCTGAACTGGTCTGTTCCAGAGGAGTTCCTGGAGTCCCAGTGCATCCTCAGTGCAGTATTAGATGTAGGTTTAAACTAGATATTAGGAAACATTTCTTTACTGGAAGGGTGGTGAGACGCTGGCACAGGCTGCCCCGGGCAGTGGTGGACTCACCATCCCTGGAGATGTTCAAAAGGATCACATGTAGATGTGGCATTTGGGGACATGGGTTAGTGGTGGCTTTGGCAGTGCTGGGTTGGACTCAATGATCTTAAAGGTCTTTTCCAAACTAAAACATTCGATGACTCTGTGATTCTGTTGCTGTCTGCTGTCTCTCCAGCCACCGTTCCCTCCACTCTGGTGTGTAACACACGCCCCTCTCATTCCCCCAGTGCTTGTGCCAGTGCTTATCTGCCCCTCTGCTTGGGAATGATTCTAGTAACACCCCTTGCCAAGCTCAATTTGTTAATGTTGGGGGATGTTGGAGAAGCATAAACAGCCTTAGCAAGCCAGGCAGGGACTCTGATGCTGTGTGAAGAGCAGGACTGATGTTCCCCTTGCTGCTGCCCCTCTTTCTCCACACAGATCAACCCCCTCTCCTACGGAGGTGTGGTCCAGACGTACAGACTGCCCACCTACAGCTGCTACCCCAGGGACTCCTGGGCATCTCTCTGCAAGAAACTGTTCCTTGGAGAGCTCATCTACCCTTGGAAACACAAAGGAGAGAAGCAGAACTAAACACAGTGGAAGAGCTTGAGAACTTGACCTGGAAAACATACTGACTCCTGATGCTTTGGGACCAAAGGCTTCTCAGAGCCAGCAACTGCTCCATCCCTTTAAATAGATTTTGGTAACATAGGAAGGGCTGAATTTTTAAAGGCAAGTATTTTTAAACATTATTTTTCAACTTTCTCTTCCCCTGCACTGTGTTTGCATATTATGCTAATGATTATTTTGGAAGCAAAAGGTTAAACCCGTCAGTGCCTCATGAAACCAGCGCTCAGTGTCGTGGAGGGAGCAGCTCCCAAATGGTTTGGTGATGAATTTCTCCTTCCACGTCGGCTCACAGGGCCATAGTAAAGCAGCCCCTCAGGTGGTTCAGAGCCACAATGCTGTGGTGCATTCAGCCAGAGGGTGTTTTGGACCTTTTATGCTTCAGCCTTCAAGCCAGCTGATCAAAACCATGTGGAGAATCAGCTCGTGGAGTCCTACACTGAAAACTGAACAGCTGGGTGTCTGAGTTCATGGGATATTTATTAATTCATTTTTAGGAGGGCTTGCACTCACCCCCACTGCAGCACCAGAGAAGGTGTTGAAAGAGTGAGGCTGGAGGCCCAGAAGCCCACACTGTTGTATCATGATTCTGTGATTTCTCTTAGGGGAGTTTTCTGCTGTGGATACATTTCCAAAGTGCAGAAGTGTTTGGCTTTCCATGTCCTGGTCTCATTTTGATGTGTCTCCTATTCTCTCTTTTGGAAAGGGTGTCTGTGCACCAGAGGGTGATGTCCCACTGGGCATGCTGTGGTTGTGTCAAATTTAAATAGAGTCCTTACCCAAAATACACTTCCTGCAGCTCTGCCGTTCCTCTGCCCCAGCTCAAGCAAGGAGTCAGTGTCTCTGTACCCTGCTTTTTGCCCTGGCAGGTGAGGGCTGTGCTGGATCCTGCCCCTTTTCCCCTGGCTGGCCAAGGAACCAAGGATGGAGGAGGGAGAGGAGAAGGTGCTGTGGCTGCAGTGCCCAGCCCTTCTCTGGATGGCTGCCTGTGTATTCCAGTGGGTGTTGGCAAGGCAAGGTGCCCTGGGGCTTTAGGAGCCTTCAGCCAGCACTCCCAGGGACAGGGGTAGGAGTTTCCTACCCTGTCGCTGTGTCTTGTCCATGTGCTGGCAGCTGTCACAGAGAAAAGGGTTATGGCCCCCCTGCTGTAAGACATCCCTGGCCAGATGTATTTGGATTGTCTGGAGCTGCTGAAAGCCCCTCCTGGTGCAGTCACTGCCTCTCCAGGCATAGCCTGACCAGGAAAAAAGGAACCTCTGCAGGCAGGTGCATGGTCCAGACATTCCTTAGCAGGCAAAGCTCCAAGGCCTTTGAGGTTTCTTAGGGACATGTGAGGGAGGCAGGACTACATGGGCACTCCATGATGCCCTGTCACCTTGAGCCAGGGCACATCACTGAAGAAAGTCAGTGTGGCAAACCCCCCCTCACCATCTGCCACGGCAGGCTCTGGCTGGGACATCCCTGCCTTCAGAAACTGGAGAGATCTTGTTCTTTGATGATTTGTGCTTAAAACTCCTATGCAGCATCTTCTTGTCTTGGAATTATCACTGCCTGAGTAATTCTCTGCACTCCAGGTGGGAATAACTGCGGGCTGTGATGCATTTTGTGGATGAATGGTGTAAATAACATTTTCACTTCAGCTGAAGTCAGAGTCATGAGCCCCATCCTCACCTGGCACTGAGCAGAGCAGGTTTACATGTTACCTCCCTCTCATCTTTCCACTGGAGCTCCTAAATGATATCCCCTGGTTCCTCCCATGCCTGCACAGTTCAGTTTGCTGACTGCTGTGAGAAACTTTGTTATTTTTGGTCTTGTGAAAGTAATGTTTCTAATATCCTGGCTTTTAAAATCTTTCTGTGAGACCAGACAGTTCATGATGGTCCTAATCATGATCCTTTGAAATGCCCTGAAAGCCCCAGAGACAGCACAGAGCCATGAAAACCAGCAACTCTGACCTTCCTATTGGGAACCTGCCAGATGTATTAGATGTTCCAGTGTTGGGTTTGTTTACTAAAGGCTGATACTGACTCTGGGGTGGGGAAACATCAAACCGAGAAAAAGCTCCTCCTCAAACCTGAGATCCTGAGTCTTCTGCAACAGAGAACCTTGAGCAGCCCAGCTGGGCAGTGGCAGCTCCTTGTGGGTGCAGTTCTCCTGTGTCACCCAGAGCTGGTGCCTGAGCTGCCTCTCTGCTCCTCACACCGGGCATTCTCCTTGCCTGCGATGGTATCTAAGCATCTGAGTTCTTCTGCTGGATGTTTGCCACGTCTCTCCTCTTCCTTTCCAGTCCCTGCTGTGAAAGAGTCTTCCCCCACCCTTTTCCGACTCTGTGCAGAGACATTACAACAGCGTAGCAGACATCCTGCTCAAGAGCACTTGACCTTATGTCATCTCTCTAATTAGAAGTTAGGATCAGCATCATCTTCCAAGGAGCACAGACTGGCCCAGCGCTGGCATTTCCTCAGGGAAGAGGCTGCTGGTGAGGCTCTGGTTCTGATTTATCCTCAGATCCCTATTATCCAGAGCAGCGCTTGGATGAGAAGTAGTTAAAGATTCCCGATCTCCCATTCCTACCACGCACCCCTTATAGCAGGCAGCAAGCAGGCTTTGCCAGCCATCAGTCAAAGACTCTAATCTTACAGAGTTTTTTTAATATTGCATTTCCTTATTATTATTTCTCCCACCTTTTGGTTCCCAGTGCTGCCTCAAACCCCCTTTTTACTTAGGCAGGGGGTTTGTGAAGGAAAATGTGATTCACTGCGTGAAAAACTCTATCCTAGAGAGAAATTCTGCCTTGGAGAAATACTTTCTTCCCTTAACCAGGAGAGCATGTGACAATGCTGAAAGGAAACCTCAGGAATTGCACTGCACTGAAGGCTCTGGTTATGGGTTTGGGAGTTTTCCCTGATGCTGCAGCTGGACTGTGCCCTGTTCAGGCCCACACAAAGACTCTTGCATGAATGTACAACCCATATGTTGACTTTCACTAGTGTAAGGCAGGAAAATCTGCATTTCATCCTGCAGAGAACGAGCTGTTTTCCTTCTGCCCTGTGCTGCCTCTTCCTGCTGCTCCAACACCATCTTCTTGCTTAACTCTAACCCTCAGTGATTTACCCTTTATGCTTGGACCTGCTGGTTCCACCATCATGGGAAACTGGTGGAGCTTGGGATCATCTGATCCAGCCCCTGCTCACTCAAGGCCATCCAAAGTTGGTTGCTCAGGACCGTGTCCAGATAGCTTTGGGATATCTCCAAGGATGGCAACTCCAACACCTCGCTGGACAACCTGTGGCAGAGCTTGGTCACCCTCACAGTGAGAAGGTGTTCCCTGCTCTCAGGCAGGGTTTGGTGTGTTGCAGTTCATGCCCCTTGTCCTTGTGTAGTGCAGAGCTCAGCATAACCCAGATCTCCTCAGTGAATGTGAGCATTAGCAGTCCTGTGTCACCTCTGCTCCTGTTCCCCCTCTTCAGGGACTGTTCAGCAGCCCCTTTGCCTTTTGGGGGCTGAAGCCTTGCTTAGGGAGGTGCCTGTGCATTGACTGAGATCCCTGACCTGCTCCTTGGTCCTTCTCTGGACTTGGCAGCAGAGAGCACTTTCTCTCCAGCCACACTCCTGCCTGTGCTGAGCTCACAGTGGGGGCTCTGGGGGCTTGGGCAGAACCCCAAAGCTGGCAGTGTCCAGGTCTGCAGGGTCAGGGAACAGCCTAGGTGTGGGGCCCTGGGGCTCTGCAGGGTGAGGGTGCTGTGCACACACAGGGGATGGGTCTGGATCTCAGCTGATCCTCCCCATGACAGGAGGCCACAGGGCTTTCCAGCTGCATCGGGAGTTTGGGTGCAGGATAAACACGTTCAGAGCTGTCCAAGCCTCACGTGGGCAGCTGATCTGCCTTCCTGGATGAGAACAGAGTGCCCACCACCTTTGCCTCTGGCTCACCAGTTTGCATTAGGAGTTGCTGCAAGAGTCTGTCACCTTTGGCTCCAGTCCTTATCCACCCCTGGGCCTCAAACCCAGAATGCTCAGACTCCCCATTTACCATCTCAGCAAGCTGAACATGAGGAGTGTTCCTGCACTGATGAGTGCTGCAGGTGACAGAACACACCCCTGCATTCCCAGGCAGGTGCTGGGGCTGGGAGCAGTGGAGGTGTTTGGGGGAAGCTGCAGAACCCAGGGCCAGCTCGGGGCCCGGAGAGGCTGCAGCTCCTCTCCCATCCCCTGTGTTATTTAATATCTGGCACTGGGGAAGTTCGTGAGAACTTCACAACTCTTGTAATCAACCCTCCTCACGGTGTTTTCTGGTTTTAGGTAAAGCATTGTAAAAGAGCACTGACTCACTGAGAGTTTCATTAAAAGTGTGTGAGTGTGAGTGAAGTTTGGCGAGGAAGTTCAAACCTACTGTGCATTTCTCCTTCCCTCACGTGAACCAGCAGGCGTTCAGCAGGAGCACAGTGCTCCCGCAGCAGTGACACAGTGTTTGTTTTAAATGTCACCGCTAACCCCAGCTGAAGGTGACTTCCTTCCCACTGCAGCCCTGATGTGAAACACAGCCTGGTGATGTGAAACACAGACCAGTCCTGTGCACCCGTCCAGGAACAAGCCCTGGCTCAGGAACCAGACTGGCTTCAGGCTCATGACAGCTCCCGTTCTGCAGGCAGGAGTGCTGGGCAGAGCAATGGCAATGCCAGCAGGGCAGTGACAATGCCAGCAGTGCCAGTGGCAGCAGGGATGAGGGGTGCTCACAGACCAGTGCTTGTGTGTGAGTTTAGGGATGGAGAGCTTTGTTCTACTGGTTTTATTGGTTAATTCTACTTTTTAATCAGAACTTAAATGGATTTTGATTACACCAGAATAAAGATGTTGGGAGGAAAATCCAACCCTTCCCCCTAGTTTGACTTGCTGCTGAGCACGCTGTGGCTGTCAGCAGCATGGGGACGGGGCTGGGCGGCTGCTGGAGGCTCAGCTGATCCAGGCAGGCCGTTCATCCCCATCCCAGGGCCTGGCTGGGCAGTTCCTCAGCCTCTGCTCTCACACACAGGGGTATTTCAGCACTTGTCCAGCTCTAATTGTTCTGCCAAGGCCAAACCACAAAGCCTGTGCAAGGAGGATCCAGTGCATGCCACTTCAGGCCTGGGAGATGGTTGAGGTGATGCTCCTCCAGCTCTGGGTGTTCCTATGATTCAAAGAGGAGTTCCTTGGTTTCCCATGGGCCTGCCCATGTGGTGTGTTCAGTGTGAGGGGGCAGGATGGGGGACACTCCTCTGCAGCACAGCACAATCCGAGCAGGAGCCCGAGCTGGGCCTGGGAGTGACGGGTCCTGACAGCCACTCCTTCCCTCCTCACACAGAGCAGTCACTCCCTTGAATTCCATTCCTTTCTCCTTTCCCCTCTCCCAGCTTAATGCAGGGCTGTGACAAAGTCCCCACACTGCGGCAAGCCCCCGCCAAGGTCACCCCTCTGCCAGGAGCCTCTGCCAGGATTGCCCCTCTCACTCTGCCTCCCACCTCTTGCCACGATTCCCACCAGTCTGGGCTCTGTTTGGTTTCCACCATCCCACCAAAGACAAGAGAAATCCCTTGAATGAGCGAGCCATAAACAGGGCTTTGGCTGGCCCTGTGGAGCGGCAGGACTGAGACCCAGAGGCTAAGAAAAGGGAAATAAAATAGAGGAGATTCCTGCCCATCCTCCTCCTGTCCACTTCCACTGCTTTGGACCCAATGGACTGTTGGACAGAAATGAGGCTTTTGTTTCCTCCTGGGGAAAACAGGCATCCACAGGTCCCCCCTCTCCCCTTCCCCTGCTCCACTTACCTGGGGTGGGTGTTTCTCCACATCCTTTACCCTCCAAGCCCCTGTACCCTGGGAATGCAGTGGCCAGGAATGGCAGTGGCTGCAGGAGGACATCTGCTCTTTGGGTGTGCTTTAGCTGCTCTTTGGGTGTGCTTTAGCTGCTCTTTGGGTTTGCTTTAGTGGCTATTTCGTTTTCCTCTGTCTGTGCTCTCACTGGGCTCTTTGGGAGGTTGGAGAGGGCACAGAGGGGGCTGTGTTTGGCCCCTGCCAGTGGAGAAGCCAAACTGAGCAGCTGAGGGTGAGGATCCCCTCGGCCCATGGGGACACAAACCCCTCACCAGAACAGGCCCCCCAAGGCATTCACAGCATGTGGCTCCAGGGCAGCACATGAGCTCAAGCCCTCAGGCTGTGGGAGAGGAGAGGGAGCCAGGCTGAGACCACCAAAGAGGGGGCAGCCCCCCACCCCAGAGCTCTGCCACCTCCCCTCTCCCTGTGGGGGTGGACGGAAGGACTCGAGCAAGTCCAGGGAAGCCACAGAGATGCTCCAAGGGCAGGAGCCCCTCTGCTCTGGAGCCAGGCTGGGAGAGCTGGGGGTGCTCACCTGGAGAGGAGAAGGTTCCAGGGAGAGCTCAGAGCCCCTTCCAGGGCCTAAAGGGGCTCCAGGAGAGCTGGAGAGGGACTGGGGACAAGGGATGGAGGGACAGGACACAGGGAATGGCTTCCCACTGCCAGAGGGCAGGGATAGATGGGATATTGGGAAGGAATTGTTCCCTGGGAGGGTGGGGAGGCCCTGGCACAGGGTGCCCAGAGCAGCTGTGGCTGCCCCTGGATCCCTGGCAGTGCCCAAGGCCAGGATGGACACTGGGGCTTGGAGCAGCCTGGGACAGTGGAAGGTGTCCCTGCCCATGGCAGGGGGTGGCACTGGGTGGTCTGTGAGGTCCCTTCCAACACAAACCACTCCGTGATTCTAGGAATACATCGCCCCTCAATCCATTCCGTCTCCCTTTCCATCCGTGAGTGACCCTGCCGTGCTCTTCAGTCCTTCCCAGGGCTCTCTGGCACAAGAGGCCACCAGGAACTCCCCGAGGAACCAAGGAGCTGCAGGATCCTTGCAGGCTGAGGGGCATCTGTGGGGAACACGGGTCATTGAAATGGGACTCATTGGAAGCAGCCAGGCTGGGAACAGCGGTGGTGAAATGCCCAGCTCTGAGAGATTAGCAGGGCACTTTGTTCAGCAGGGATTTGTCAGGAATGATGGCAGGGAGAGCATCCTGCACACCTTCCCATTGGGAATCCCCCGGGATGGGGTTTGGGAGTGGCTGCTCAGAGATGTCAGGCCAATGCCAAGGGATTCCAGTGGAGAACGTCCAGGAGTGGTTATCGCAGCCCTTCCTGGGCACAGGCTCAGCCTGGCATCCACAGCCCCACGGCCATCCCGTTCCCCGGGGGCATGCTGGATGTCACCATGGCCGCCCCCTGCCCCACCGACAATGGGGTGCACACACCTCCTACCCCCAGAACCCGCACCTGGATGCCCCCCATAAAATGGATGGTCACCCACCTGGATGCCCCCAAATCGTGTGTGCCCCTCTTCCTGGATGCCCACTCCACACCTGGATTACCCCTCCTCGTGGAGGACACCTGGATGCCCCCCCCTTCCTGGCTGACCCCTGGGTGCCCCGCACACCCGGATGTGCCCCAGTCCCGGTTCCCCAATCCCGGTTCCCCCGAATCCCGGGCGCCGCTCCCCCGTC